>JAODKE010000125.1:30531864-30546837 GCA_026779605.1 Mormyrus hasselquistii
GGGGGTGGGGTGTGGGCGGTGGGGTGGGGTGGGTGTAGGTGTACAAAAATATACTGAAAGTCTTGTATTTTGTTTGGTTACTTATGGTTAAGGTTAGGGTTGGGTAAGGGGTTAATTTAAGGTCGTCATTGTAGGGATGATGGTCCCCACAAAGATATGAATACAAGCATCTGTTTGTTAGAGCATTGATATCTTTGTGGGGAAAGAAATTCAAAACAATTTCTCCACAACGTCTCTCATTGTTGATTCAACTAAAGCATCTTAAAGAAAAAAATATGTGAAATAATAAGATCATGGTCTCTTTTTCCATGTGGGCGTTTTGTATCATGTGACACATTAAAGGAGAGTAAGTGAAAATCCTGTCACATGCAAATGTGTGCATGTGGAACTGCGAGTACGTGTCAGCGTCCGTGTCAGGATGCGCACGCGCGTGCGTGCGTGTGTGTGTGTGTGTGTGTGTGTGTCTCCATGCATGTCTCCCATCAGGCACCTGCAGCTCCTTGTTCTCCTTGTAGAGGCGGAGTCGCTCTGCTCGCTCCATGTCCAGGGCCTGGCTCACAGCGTCGCCCCTGAACCGCTCGTCACTCAGCTCCGAGGACAACGCCGTCACCTTAAAGTGACAAAACACCTCATCCAAAGGCTGACAAGACACCAGTTAGAACCGCAAATATCACTCCAGGACACTTAACACGCTTCACAGCATTTCTTTTAGGGATCCCATGAAATAAATGCCATGACTCTCCAGCTACACATTAGACAACCATTTGAACCATAGTAAGTAAACTTGATGGGCTGTTTGTCTGATGTTCTAGTTGTAGGAAGCACAGGGCATGAGGCAGGGGACAGCTAGGACTGGTTACCAGTCCATGTTGGGACACATGCACAGTCACACATTAAGCACGACTTAGAGACATCAGCTGACAAGGTTTCCAGACTAGAAAACCTGCATGAAGACAGAGAGAATATGCCAATCCATAGAGGAGGCTGCATTCAAACCCCCAGCCCAGATCAACGGCGACACCCCATGGGCCCCCATGTAGCATGTATGTACATGCAGGCATAATGTTTCATTATTGTCTAATTTGAACTTGTGCGAAATGAGGAACGCCCCAGAGCAAAACTGAAACTGGCGATATTTGAAAGATATCAGTTCTCAGTTAAGTGAGCGAATAAAGGCGTAAATAGAGGTTTGATAGACAGAACTATGCCTTTAAAAGCTGCAGCTGCCTGTACAGTATTTCAGAACAAACCTAAAATCAGGCAGCTGCAGCTCTGGCGTAAGTCAAGCGGTCCACATGCCCCGATACAAACACGAGCCCCCCCCCCGCAGTAATGAATTCCCCAGTCTCCCAGTCTGCCGAGGGAGGGGGGCAGAATATCATATTAACAACTCAATCCACTCACAAGGAACAGATATGGGCAAGACTGACCAGGGAGGACAGGGAAGGAAAGGTACCGGGGGGAACGGCTCCTGCTTTCGGCTGCTTGTTCCATTCATTTGATTACATTTGTCCTTTGTTCCGTCCAAGATTTATTATGCAACAAGAGAATTAGCCTCTGTCATGCCAATAAAGCTCATTGTGAATATGAATCAGTGCTTGGTGCAAACACACTGTAAAGTGCGTGATGACAGAGAAGATCCCAGAGGCTGATACTGCTCAGACTGCTGTCGTGGGAACAGGGTGGCGATTTCCTGCCCCGTGCAGCAGAATCAGAGCAGCAGAGGGCTGTGTGTTTGAAGAGCTGCTGCAAACAGCTTATTCTGTGATGAGGTCAGCATCAGCCTCTGATTGCAGTGCGTTCAGCCAGCTGCTAACAGGCCAGTTCTGTAGGCTACTTAAAAAGCTAGTATTTTATGGCAGAAACACTGGCTTCTCAACATAGCTGCTCGCTAGCTGAGATGAGAAAGCTTTAAGCACCATTCCCTGGCCAGCCAGCGCTCACAGCCCCTGCACAAAATTGTGCTGGTGGGGCCACATTTAAACAAATTGGGCAGCTTTCACTTATGCCATCAAAAATCATGCCGTTTCAAACTCACATTGAACATAAGTTGTTCTGCACTTTTCCCCGCTGTTTGTAATTTTGAGAAGCAGAGAGATGGAGTGCTGGTTTACAAGCATGAAATGATAATGGTTCTGATTGGAAGGAGGGCAACCATGGTGAGGTAGACCAGCATCAGCTTCAAAATGTTAATGAGCAACTCCATCTTCCAACTGCCTCCGATGCATGATTGTCTAACACTGTTCTCAGATCAGGAGTGACGCAAGTGATATCTTCCCCAGCAATATGTCACTGCGTTGCCATTTTTGATTTACCAAAAAAACCATACGCTTTTGACACACACACACACACAATAAATATCTGAGCACTGCATCAATTATCAGCTGTTAATTTAGGCTCTACGAAGCCATCTTATATTCTAAAATTACAGCACATGAATACTTTGGTTCTGTAGTTCTGATGACTAGATATCCTTCTAAATGGATTCACTGACAACTGCTGTCTAATGCTGTCAGTAGGGGGCGCTAGTCACGTGCTGGAAGCCACAGTTAGGATTCCCATAAAGGACCTGATGATATTTCTGAGTCAGACAGCTGACCCCCCACCATGCCTGAGTGACAACGATACCTTTGTCTCCAGGTTATCAGTGCTCTGTCGTAGCTCGTTCCTCTCCTTCTCAGACTTCTCCAGGCGGCGTCTCAAAGCAGACACTTCATCCTGGGAGCCCATGTAACACACATACGCACACGCACACACGCACACACAGTTTGCGTTATTGGCTTTGACTTGGCTGCAGCTGAGCTTTGCATTAAATTGAGGGACAGGCAGGATAGCGCCCCCCGAGGGGCACAGGTCCCCATCCCAGAACCTCCTTCAGACCCCTGACAGGATCCTGGGGGGGATACGAGTACCTCTTTAGCACGGAACCGCTGATCGTCGATGTTGATGTCCAGCAGGGGGCGGACCCTGCAGAGGAGCTTCCACCAGCTCCAGTTGTGTACGGTGGACAAGGCCCTCACGTTCCTCTGTACACAGCGTATCGCCATCTGCTGCACCTGCTCCACAACAAACACTCATTTGCTTTATGCCGGGTCACGCAACTACCGTCCTTTCATAATACAACAGCACCCACCACTATCCCATCATGCACCACGCAGCAGTCACTCACCTTCATGCAGCGGTACTTCTGCCTGGCCTGGTGTCCCATGCAGGAGGCCTGAAGCAGCACAAGCCAGCCGCTCACCAGCTGGTCCCTCCGCTGCTCCAGGGACAGCATCACTCCACGTTTCATAAACACCTGGGGACAGGTGGCCCTCTTCTGTTACATCACTCAACCTGGCAACCATCTGAGCATCTGAGAGGGCTGCACCGGTCGGCCCCCCGAACCGGGTGAGCAGTCTCAGTTCGTCATTTTCAGCATGGGAGGTGAGAGCAGCCGGCCAGTCAGTCAGACACAGGCCGCTCAGAGCGTTTAATGAGTCACTCAAGGTGTCGGCGTGTCTCACCCTGCTGGCTCCAACAGCGATGCTCTTCCTGTCCATGTCCAAGTTGATCAGCAGCTCCCCCACCGCCTGCGGGGAAGAGCAGGACCGCTGGGTTATCATGATTGCACCAAGCATCGATTCCTCGGTCAAAAGTGCATGGACTTAGTGGCTTGATGGGTAGTGCTGCTGAACATCTCCCGGGATGAACGTTTCTCTCTGTGTGCAGTTTACATGTTTTCCCCCATGTTGCATGAGTTTGTGGGAGCCAGCTCTGTGACTCTAGCCCGTAACCCCCGGTTACATGAATTTGTTAAGCGGCAAAACTAAACTATACAAACTGCACCTCATTTGCGTGCTGTACTTAGCCTAACTGTCCTCGCACAGACAAATTCGCCTCCGGGATCCACACCCCTCACCAGGACGGCCCGCCTGAATGTTACAGATGCCCAGCGATGTGCAAGGGCTGCATGTAGGTCATCTATTTTCATCCCACTAGACCTCTCTGCAGCCCTCGTCACAGCAGGCCACCAGCTCCTCCATGGGGGGGGGGGGGGTACAGAGCTTAGTAGGTGTGCCCCAGGATTCAGTCCACGGTCCCCTCCTCTTCTCAATCGCCTTATCTTCACTATGACCTCTACCATCTATCCTGTTATCACTATACAGTTTGAATTTTCAACATCCTCCCCATCAAGGTCCTGCCAAAAACCCAGAACTAAGGATAGATGACCAGCTTTATCCTTTGCTGACCACATTGCACCTGTTGATTCCTTTTGCACGTTAGACCAGCAAAACTCCTACTGTAGTCCTGACGCTTCAGATAATCGCAAAGCTAGATTACTGCAGCCCAGCGCAGCTAAGGGCTGCCAGACACCTGCAGATGAATCTAAAGGCAGCAACATGTCTGGTAGTCAGTCAGCATCTTTTAAATTATATGTACAAATCCTTACTGTCAGTAACAGTGACTGCACACTTGCCAGTAAAAGTGCTGACCTTTTTCTCATCTGGCGTGATGAAGACAGAGCCATATCTCTTCATGACAGGGGGGGACAAGGCCTGGAAGCGGCAGCGGAAGTCACTGAGGGACATGTGGTCCGGGAAGCCTTAGCAGGGGGGACATCACATGTCATTTGTGCTTCAGATTTAGGGAGAAGATGGGTGATCTTTCTTAAGCGGATCCTTTGGGTGGGAAGAGCCAACAGTTTGACGGTTATTGCAGATTTTTCTCTTTGTTGACTATGAAAGGACACCTTCGCGGCCTCTGCCTGTCTGCAGCCTCAGCCCTTCCCCATTGGTTACTATGGGTCCCCTGCAGCTAAACCGGGCACTACCTGTGCGGTGGAGCTGCAGCGCGGGGAGGACGCCGGAAGAGGTCAGCTGGGCGCGCAGAGAGGGGACGTCGAAGCCGCCGCTGCCGTCGGTCTTAGCGCTGAAGCACTGCAGGAAGGTGGGGCTTGCTCGGCGAATCAGATTGATGAGTGCGTCCTTGGGCAAGATGACAGCCACGGTTACCATAGAAATGCCATCATAGAGGTCACGAAGCACGGCTCTGCTCTACAGAAACAGCCAACCCACAGGAAACAGGGTAGGAGTATGAGTATGTAGGTTTAAGGAAAAAACACCCAGAGTGAAAAGGAGCAACAAGGGATGACCTGCATGTTTGTCCACACTTAACCTTTGGATTGTTTATACTGAGGACTGGAGTTAATTGAAACACTGTAATTAACTGAAGATGGTGAGCTTCTGTGTGTCTGCATGTGTGTGTGTGTGTGTGAGAGAGGGTATACCTTACCTTATGGGGACACAATGTCCCCACAATGTGATGAATACCTGTTTTTTTCCCTGTTTTTTAAATTCAGGGAAAACTGAATTTAATAAAAATCTGTGACTGCAATGAAAAACCTGTGACTGAAAACTCCTGTATTTTGCTTGATTACTTATGGGGGCAGCGTGTGGCTCAATGGGTTAAGCCGGTAATCAGACGGTCACCGGTTCAAACCCAGCCTCAGCATGTCTGCGGGTCCTTGAGCAAGACCCTTAACCCCCAGCTCCCTGGGTGCCTCTACAGGTGGCTGCCCTTCACAGACAGCTTACTCTGCAAGGAGCAAGTTGAGGGAGGCGTAAAAAGAATTTCCTCATGGGGACAATAAAGGATCAATTAGGGTTAGGGCTGGGTAGGGGTTAAGGTTGTCATACTTACCATTAGCATTTTCCCCATAGAAATGTATGAGCGAGCCCCATAAAGATATGTGTACCTGATGCGTGTGTGTCAGTGAGTGTGTGTGTGTGTCTCACCGCCTGCAGTTTGACAGAGACACTGAAGCAGTGCCTCCGGATGGCTGCCAGGCCCCCGCTGAGGGTCTTTCTGACGGCCCCGCTCCTCTGCAGTGACCGCTGGGATCCCCCTTCAACCCCCCCGAGGCCCTGACACAGAGGGGGCACAGAGGCTCGGGGGCCAAATAGTGACTTCACCACGCCACTGGGGGGAGACCAGAGGAGAGGATACAGGCAGCAAAAGACCGAATCATGAATAAACCGGGGCATTCGGATACAGACAGACACTCAGACACACACAGTAATGCTGACACACACAGACACACACTCGCTTCTTACATTGAAGAGTTCTGAAGAAGCGACGCAGCGCTGAGCACAGATGGGTTGTTCTGGACCATGCCGAACCATCCCGTCACGTCGTAGCGGATCGGATCAGTACCCAGCTGGTGTGCAATCTCACACTGGAGGGGCTGCTCACACTGTCGGACTGAGCAGCAGACGTGCAGTGAGTCAGGGACACTCGGCTTTCGCAGCCTCACCTAAAACGCCGCCACCGGAGCCTCTAAACAGCAGGTGAGCCCAGAGGACCGGGACGGACCGAGGGCCAGAACACTCAACATCCACACGCAGAGCCGAGGCTGAATCATGTCGCACGCTACACGTCAGGAATGCTAACAGCATGTCGGTAACAAGACGGCCTGGGGTGAGACTGGGATCCCGGCCTGCATATAATTTGACAGCCACCTCGATGAGCACTGACACACTCATACCCGTAAAACAGGCCGAGAGCCTCACCTGCCTCACTGAAATACTGACACGCCCTCTGCAGAATGTTGATTTCTGTCGAGCCCGGGGTTATCGTCTCCTCGTCTAGCACCCAAAGTAGCCCGCGAGGGTCATCCTCCGCTGCACGCAGCTGACAAGTGACAGGGGTCGCAGGGGTGGGGTGGGGTGACGTTTCCAAGCTCTTCATCCATCCCCTCATCAAATTTACTGTCATAATTAATAATGAGCCGCTTAACAGCTCCTCTCCCCAGGGGAGGCAGTTGTAATTGAGCTTGCTGAACAAATCCACCAGCATTTCCATGGTTTGTAGCCCCATTAAGATGCTGCAGAAATAGCCGTTAACTGACTACGCATTACCTGCAGCACTGGCTGATCGATAGCGGAGACGACTTGGGTAGGACTGGACTCAGGGGCTGCAAAATCCACCGGCACTTTCTCCTGAAGGAGATGACAAAGCAGATGTACAAAAGGACATCCGGGTATTTTTCACACAAATGAATTCAACCTGCGAATGATCACAGCACTGTCTACAATGCGACATTATTAAATAAACGAACATTTCCTAGTAATCAACAGACCCAGTGCTAACACATATTTATCACTGCTGTAGCAATGCACTTCGTAAACATATTCCAATGATAGTGATCAGTTTTGATACAGATCTACTCTGAGATCATGGGAGTCACAGATGTTCTTCAATCATTCAAAAATGCGCCCTGACATCATGCCATGCATTTCCACTTCTTGCTCAACATGTCGTTTCAGAAGTAGCCACAGAGCAAAATGGATTAGTGTCCAAGGTACCCCTGCGCTGCCCCCTATTCAGTGATGTCAATAACTTCCTTTACGCTGTATCCAACAAACCATCCATGCATCCATTTCTCCGAGTATATGTGTGTGTGGCTCTGTGTGTCTGTAAACCTCTGACACACGCAGTCTGCCCTCATACCTGAACATATTGCTCCAATGTGTGTGCGAATGTGTGGTTGTAGTGATACTCGAGGAGCCTCTCCTGAAGGTAATTGTGGCAGAGCTCTGCAAAGCCTGCCGCCCGCTCCTCGCCTCCGTGCCGGGGGTTACGCAGGCCGGGAGCATCCACTACCATCACGGAGGCCAACGTCAGCTGCTGGGAGCACAGTGACCTGCATGGACATGCCAGGAAAGACCCAGGCTTCAAAGACAGCCAGGCCTGCAGATTTGCTCTCAAGACACAAAGATTTAAGAGGAGATACCCGTACTTACAGGTTGCATGCAATACAAATGATTTATTTTCTATTTTCAAATTAGGCCCAGCACTGGAGACAATAATCCACATATGAGGCAGCCGGATTAAATTATTTTGTCCCAGGCCCAGGATTAATGAACGCCATGCATAATGAGTTTACCCTATTTTCCATAGTTCAATGTTTCCCAACCGGGTCCTTGGAGACCCCCAGATAGACCACATTTTAGGTCTATCTGGCCACGTTTTAGGTCTATCTGGCCACGTTTTTGCTCTGTACTGGGAGTTGGGAGGATGCAAAAATGTGGACTGTATGGTAGGGGGCAAAAATGCGGACTGTATGGGGGCCACCAAGATCCGGGTTGGGAAACACTGCTTAAGTTCATAACTAGAAATTGATAAATGAATTGTAATTAAACAATCAATTCATAGCACAATGAAATTAACTGACATGCGTAAAAGGACAATTGCATCCATTTGTACCTTCGTCATTTACATACATACATACATACATACATATATTACCATGATTTCTATTTAATGAACAATTTGGATGCGAATGACAGTATCACACACAGCGAGCCACCGTGCTGCCAACAGACTAGCCACTCGGGCACCTCTGACGTGCACGACGACCCTCGAACCCTGGAGCAGTACCTGTTGATGAGGGAGACAACGGTGGAGAAGAGTTCCTCGTACAGGCCGATGGCCATGCCTTCCAGGCACTGAGAGGCGCTCAGCCGGGGGCCACCTGCGGCACGCAGTGCCAGGTGAGGGTGTCCATACAGATGTGCACAAACACACATTTACAGAAGAGCGCGGCAAACATAACGACAGACATGGACAACCGCGCATATCCCCATAGCGATCAGGCAAATACACATATTCCCTCCCAAAGACATACACATATGCTAATGTTAATTAAAATTCCTATGCAGGACAGACAAGGACCAGCTAAAACACATGTGACAATACACAAGGATAAATCAGGTCAGTGGCTTCCTCTCACAGGCCGACGGACTCACTCTCCTCTGTGCCCTCAGGGATGTGCCTCCCTCTGCTGCCCCCGGTGGCCTTCTGCAATAATTGACGCAGGTGATGCTTGAAGACCGCAGTCTGGAGCTCCTCCCCCTCACAGCCGATGACGCTGCTGGCCAGCTGAGCACTGTCGATGTTCACAAACTGCCGCCGACCGACTGCAAGACAACGGCAATCGAGGTGAGATAACGGCCCAGAGACAAGACATACCCACCCACTGCATTGTTATCCTTCTTTAACACCGTCTTACCTTTGCAGGCCCCTGCTGCCCCTAAATGGTATATCCCAGCCAGCACATGCCAAATCGCTCGTTGCTCATTGGCCGAGAAGTCCAGTGATTCCATGGCAGCCACCAACTTTGTGAAGGCAGCGGATGCTTTCTGCCTCTCCTCTACCTGCCAGAGGGGTGATGGGGGTAATGCGAGTAAAGAGAGGCTACAAACAGAACAGAGTACTAAGTGGGGGGGAATGGAGTGAAAATGGAGGGCTGTTCCAGTTGTTTCAGTGAAGAACGGCGTGAAATGCTCTAGCATTGCTGCGTACCTTCGTCAGCGCGACGATACCGAACGAGTTGCTCTCACTCAGCTGGTGCAGGTGAAGCTCTGTCCTACAGGGAGGAGGAAAATGTGACAGGCACTTACAGGTCCACGTTTGACCCAAATTCTCCAGCCGAAAAGGTCACCTCAGCATAAAAAAAAGGACGAGCACATAGCTACTGCCTGTGAGCTTTTTAAAACCAATTCAGAGGTTCAAAATCCAGGCTGTTCCCCCCCTTACAGGCAACATAAATTTCAGTCTCCTCACAGCCTCAGCCGGCACTGACCTCATTTCCGCACTGAGCCCTGCCAACATCTGGGAGAAGATCAGGAAGTTGCTCTCGCCCTCCTGCCTCTGGCACACCTTCCACTTCTCCAGCAGCATGGTCTGCTCCAAAGATGGACACAGACAAAGGGGTCAATGATAAACAGGCTTCATGGAACGGTGAAAGGAGCAAGCAGGTTAAAGGGCCAGGGGCTTTCTGCCAGTCAATAAATAGTCAGGAGAGTCAGATAAGGGCAGCATCACATTTATATATTTAGCAGATGCTTTTGTCCAGAGTGACACATGAGGGAAGCTTGGGCTCCGAGAGCAGGGTTAGTCAGGTTATGGGTTTAAGGGCTTTGCTGAAGGACCCAGGGGTGAAATGACTACTCTACTGGCCACTGGGGTATGAACCCATGACCTCCCGGACAGGGCGGCACATCCATAACCTGCCGAGTTAGCAGAGGAGCGAAGGCTTGCCGTGGCGGGCCTGTACCTGCAGGTGTGCCCCCGCTGCCAGGCCGGCGTGGTTGAAGTCGACGGAGAGCACGGCGGCCACGCGGGACGAAGCCTCGCTGTGCTGGGAGCTCACACAGCCAAAGGAGCGCAGCACAGTAAACACGCACTGCAGCTTCTCAGCTGTGAGCACACAGGGGGTAGGCAGTCACATGACACGGGCAGAGTCAACACACACACTGTGCTCAGCTAGGCTGTACTGCGTGTGCTAAAGCAGGATATTACACCATACTACAGTTCTCGGCATCAGTTTTTAGATGCTGCGCTGGACCTCACATTTAAATATAACATTTTTTTCAGCCTCATGTCAGGCATCACTTCAGGAGTGATACCCTGTTTTTTTTTTTTGGTGCCGAGACACACAGGGCACCTGAAGCGGTGCATTGTGGGTACACTACTCACCAGTCACACTGCCCCCTGCAGTGCCAGCCTGCTTCAGCAGCTCCTGCACGAAGGAAACGCAGGCAGTGGTCTTGCCCGTGCCGCTTCTGCCCAATGCCACCACACTCTGGTCCCGCCGCTGGCGCACCATGGAAACGTAAGTCCGGCGCACCAGGGCCTGGAGCACGGAGGGGACCTCCCATGGCCCGTCACTACGGCGACCCCGCGGGCCCTGGCAGGGTGAGACAGCGTGACTTAGGACGTCACGATAAAGACCGAGCACAGCCGAGGCTGCCGATGCCGTTACGGAGGTCCCTCCAAAACACGAACACGAACTCTGCTTAGCGTCAATGCACATAAGCCTCAGAGAACGTTCTGGATTTCTGAAGATCTGAATGTGAATCATTCAATCAGGGCTAATTAAGAGCTGGAGGAAACCCACGGAAAATAAGGGACAATCAGCACCAGAGCTGAGACCAAGACATGCAGTACTAACAGAAATGACATGACTAACAGCCATTTCAGACTAAGGACACTTGACCAGCTGCATGTTTGTAAAGCCTTTCTGTCCTGTGTGCCATCGATTATAACTGAAGTCATTTACCCCATTGGGATGATATATGCACATTTACAACCGTGATCAAAACCTTCCATTTTTAAACCTACAAATACATGCTTGCAGTAACCGTTCAAGTCTGAAAGTACCACATACTTATGTGGCAGAAAAACAAAAAAGGCTCCATAGGTGCATGAATACCCTGGCAGATCCAGGGGGCCCAGCACTTAACATGCAAGATCAAAGTGTAAAAGTTTATAGCGGTCAAAATCTGTAGGCCCTGCAAACAATGTAGACTATGTCTAGTTCCAGAGCACCAAGCATCCAGGATGAATGCATTGGTTCCTTAGCTGTAGGTACTCTGAGGTTTTATTGGCTGCGGCAGCACAGCGGTGATGTGCGGCTGGTTGCCATGGCTACCAGTTACCTTGCTCTGAGGGCTGGAAGGCGGCCACAGGGCCAGCACGTCGGGCCCGGCGCGGGTGAGCGGTAGCTGGGCACGGGCACGGCTGCTTAGCGCGTGCAGGACGCTGGGCTCGCTAACACTCTGCAGGTCGCTCAGGTCCTCCAGCAGGTCCAGCTCAGGGGGGTTCACCTGCATGAGGCGGCGGGGCAGTTATGGAAGGGTTGGGGAATGGAGAACCAAGCAGGAGTTGGAAAGATGTAGAGAAGATGGCGATGATGTAATGAGAGGAGTGTTGGGGTAGAGGATGCTAGAAAATAAGCATGAGAAATTTTCACGCCAAAGGCCAAACTAACTAAAAAAATGCTGGGTTAGTGTAAAACTCAGTGGTGACAATCTGATATTAAAGTATAAGTTCAGCATTTGGGAAACTCACTTTCTCGATCTCGTACTCTGTGACATCATGGACGGACCCATCGGTCTCCAGCCGGACTCGCACCATCCCATTGGGCAGCTCCGGTGTTCCCTCGTCAGGCTTAAGCTGCATGGCTTTAACAAAAAAAACACACTCTCATCTGTTTTTTATTAAATCCATGCCCTGAATATTTGCCTCCCACCCTCACCCCCAAGCGACAATGATGCATTCTGACCAGTGTAGTTAGTCCAACCTTGCATGCTAAATACACACGTGCCTGCTAATAATCACACTCCAGTCAGATGATCTGGCCTTAAAATCAGCGATATAGATAAAAGAAATTAAATCTTGGCAGCAGAAATGAAAGGACTTCTGTAGGCATGGTTCAGAGGTGCCCTGTGTTTGTCACCCCTAGCTGTGTGTGTGTGTGTGTGTGTGCGTGTGTGTTTGGGGGGGGGCACACCCTGCAGGCATTAGCTTCAGGCTAAGTGACACCTTGCATGAAAGTGGACAAGTAGAAGACAGGATGGTTTAAACTTTATACACATTCATTTAGCTTATTTCTGTTTCATTTCCAGAGGAACACTAAGAGGGGAGACTTCTCACTCTTTTGTGTGTGTATGTGTGTGTGTGTCAGAGAGAGAGTGAGAGAGACTACGCTTGTCCAGCCAGGGGATTTGCTGTCGTTGTCAGATGACATTTACTAAACAAGTACAATCCCCCCGTGCTAATTAACGACAGGATTAGTCACGGCTCCGGTTCTTTCGCTGTGAGCACTTTGTGAGTAATCCTGAGCTTTTCATCTCCCCCCCCATTTGAGCACAGTGCCATGTGCTGTATTACAGAGAAGGGTGGCATTAAATTGGGGAGGTTCACATCAGCCAGAAACATGCTCAGTGTGCAAAGAGCAGCCACAGAGTTACTATCAAGCGTGAAGGCCAGCAAGGACAGAACAGCACAATCTAACCAGCAAATGACCTAATTAGAACATCTTACTACAGAAGAAATCTTTATTACAAAGAAGGCCACCTGCTTAAAAACATTTCAGTTTTATTTTAAGAGTGCTAAGGACAGCAGACGCCATATCCGCACTACGATAACTATGTGCTACCCCGTTTGCTTTTAACCTGGAAGAGGAGCTGCGATCGTAAGGTCGCCAGTTCAAATCATGCAGCCGGCAGAGCGATTTCACGGTTGGGCTCTTAAGCAAGAACCTTCGCCCCCAATTGCTCCCAACCCTGCTTTTCTCAACTGCGCATCGCACTGGATAAAAGCGTCCGCTAAATTAACAGCTAGAGCTGTAATAATCATGAGTCACGCACTTGCAGGTAGGGTAGGTGTGTCTTATTAATCCTCAGCGGAAATTATGAACAATAAAGGTGATACACAATACCGGGGGGGGGCAGGGCGGGTGTTCACCAGCTATATATAACCTAAGGCCAATTAATACACGTAACACTAACTCACTAGCCACACCGCAGAAATACGAGTAACTTGCAGGCGAGCGTAAACCTGATCTCATGTTACCAGTTCAAAGTGAACCACATGCGTCTTCCTCTTTCCCCCCCCAAATTTACTTTTCTCATGCGTGCAGTCGCTCGCTCACGCAAGGTTAGACTAGAGTCTCTCAGATCTCGGACTGCAGCTCACCGAGGGTGAAGCCATCTCTGTGCACAAACCACACCTTCCCGGCCTCATACCACACATCCTTCTGCTGAAGAGGGGAAACGAAAACGTGAGAACAGCAGAACGAGACAGAGCATGAAGAATAAACGCATAATATGCAGATGTGGGTATTTTTGGGGTCAGGCCTAACTGGCAGATATAAGCATTCGCTGATGGAAATTTGGCAGATATCTGATGTGGGTAAAGCAAGCTGAAAAGAATAATCAGTGTGTAGAGAGGAATGGTAGTGAATAAGAAGCAAGTTTGGAACCTGAAACAGATTGGTGACAGGTCACATGATGCTTGTGAACTCACAGGCTCCGCCCTCCGCGTCCTCTCTTGCTCAGTTCTGTCGCCGTCAGCGAGACGTCCCTCTGGCTCCTGTCTCTCATCCGTTTCTCCTCCTCTCACCTTCTTGGCCTCTTTCGTCTCCTCATCCACATGCTGCTCCTTCATCCCCTCTGGGCAGACTCTTGGGCTAGGGCACATTTCTTCTCTAGAGGGGTCTTTTCTGTCCCCTGCCGGTCGGCCCCGCTCCCCGTTCACTAGCTGTTCTGCCCGCAGCGCCATCTCCGCCTCCAGGATCGACGGGGTCTCGTCGGGGTGCAGGAACTGCTGAACGAGGTCGTTGCTGAGTTTACTGGGCTGCGGAGCAGAGCACAGCGATTCCTTTGAAAGGCTGCTACTTTTGATGACAGAGATCGTCACCATTGCCCACAATCCCCCAGTGTTCAGCAACCTTACCGCCCGCTCCTCTTTGACTTCTGGCTCTTTCAGGCGTGTCTCCTTCTCCGTCTCCCTCACGAGCTGCTTAAGGAAGCCCCCCGGTACGGCTGACAGAGGCGGGGGAGGGGGCTGTACTGGCAGAGAAGGGGGCTTCTTCTCCTCCTTAATCTGCACGGACAAAACAGGAGGGGGAGGGTCAGTTAGAGCAGGCAGAGCGACTTTAGGAGCCCGGATGACGGGTTGCTAGTCATGCTGTGACACTAACAGGTGCAAACATACGCTCACTAGACAAAGGCAGGCAGGCATTAGGCCACAGTCAAACCCACAGGGGTGAACATTCATAACTGGGATCATATTATTCATCCACAAGGCCGGCGGAGCAGCGTCGCCGCACACTTTCCCGTGGGACCTCTGTCTGCTGGCTTCCATTCCGTCGCGGTCCCTAACTGTGCCAGAGTGCTGTCTAAGCTCATATTTTTATAGGTGTTTCCTGAGAATAGATTTCAAATAATATTGTACCCGCAGGACGTCTGGGAGTCCCTGTTCTATGAAGAACTCGGTTTATGCACATTGAAATGGCAAAGTGGTCAAAGAAACTGTCACTGGTTTGGGGGGGGGGGGGGGGGGGGGGGTTAAGTTTTTGGGGTGGGTTGGGGGGGGCGCGAAGATTTTCCCCTGTTGGAGGGAGGTAACAACACAAAAACCCAC
>JAODKE010000125.1:30570642-30587759 GCA_026779605.1 Mormyrus hasselquistii
ATTACATTCATGGGCCACAGCATTTTTTTTGCCTAAAATGTCACAGAAAGTATTCCCCCCCCCCCCCCCCACCCGAAAGAAGCATCTTTTGGCAGCTGAATCTTTTCGCTGATTATCTATAACCAGGAAACCTTTCAGGGGGAAAGGAGCAGGTTTGGCAGGGGCCTGCTTCATGCCCCCCCCCCCCCGACACCTGCCGCTCACTGAAAGCAGACTGGGCAGCAAAGAAGCCGAATCCTTAAGAGGGGGCTGCGAACAGTCATCATCTGCGGATGGGGAACCTCAGCCACTGCAGATACGGGTAACAGGGCAACAAATGGCGCGACTGGTTTGGCTGCCAGTGTCTGCTTGCCCACGATACAGACTTACTGCACACAAGTATAACTTATTTTAAAAAGAGCCCACAGGAAAATGTTATTAACATACTACATTGTATGCAGTTCTTCAAAGACATATTTCATCTCCAAACACAAGCAGTGTTCCACCTGAAGAGTGTGAGATGGGAGTCTGTATGAGGTGTTGGTCATGAGGGAAATAACTAGCGGACGCATGACACAGAACAGATTATTGCTTTGCAAAGGAGCGGTAGAGTACATATTAGCATTTTTAGAAACCACACAATTAAAACATGCTAAAGGCTACAGACGCAGCACAGCTTAACCACCTTTCTTTTTACTCCTTTCCCGCGTCCCACCCGTTTGGAGCCTGTTTATTAATTACATTTATACGTCATTTTCATCATTTCTTTTTAAATATTACTACAGAGGCATAGGTGCATCCAACAGAGAAGACCAGGTGTCTGCAGTAACCTGGCACATCTCAAGGTGTCGGCAAGAAACAAAGATCGGTCCTTTTCAAAGAGAAACCCTAGACAATGAAGTCGAAGCAATGAAAATTTGTTAACTGGTGAAATAAATATGGCATCAGGCCTGGTACCCGATTCCCCTGGAGTGAATTCAGAATCCCAATCCAGGTGACATGCCTAGAGGGGGTGTCACTCTAGACACGTGTGTGTTTGGTGGGGGGTGGGGGGGGCTTACATGAGAGCAGGATAGCAGCTCCTTCATTATGTAGACGTCATAGATCTGTCGGCTACGGCAGAGTCGATCCTCCTCGGAGTCCAACTTCTCGTACTCCTTAATCTGCGACAAGCATATGGGAGCACTGTAATACATGAGCTTATCTGCGCAGGCCTGCATGTGGCCCATAATCTAACATGCAGCACTGAGGTCAAAACAGCCCCTTCGGGGTCGGCTCCCATTTAATCTCGACCGAGAAGGAATCAAGCTGGATCGAACTGCTGCTACCCCGTTCGAGCAAAGGGCATCGCTGGGTCACTTTCAGGTTTATCTGGTCAGCAGTGACAAACAATAAATTGTGTAATGGTCAGAAATATTATACAATAATTAAAAATTAAGTCTCAGTAACTGTTATAGTGAGGGTTTATCCTGTATTGCACTGTTAAGGCAGCACCCTAGAAAAAAGGTAGAGGAGGAATTCTGATTGGAGATGCAAAAGCGGAGGTTTGGCAGCCCAGTGCCACTCTGGGTATACTGCAGTACCCCGGACAGGAAGCCACCCCCCCCAAGAATCTATCCCATTTACACCGCTACAGAATTTAACTGGAACAGCTCCAGGGAACTTGGAACTTTCCTTTGGCTGACAAGCACTTGTCCTTGACATGGCTACCTGCTGCACAGCAGGCCATAATTCACAAAGACAGTGAGACTAAGATTATCACATATTAAAAGTGGACAGCACTTGCATTAATACAACTTCACGAGACCGTTTACTTGCCAGGCATGTCCCTCACGTCGGATCCAAAAATGAGCAAACCGCCTGGCAGAGAAAACATCTCCCAAAAGCTGCGTATCCTCCTCTCCATGCGGTCCTGGGCAGCCCTTCCCCCACCCCAACATATAACACCGGCTTGCAACTCTTGATCTTAGGAAATGTTCTAGGACCCACTTGCCCATTCAGCAAGAATGTCCGGCAGCTGAAATCTCCTACCTCTTCATAGAATTTGAGCTGTGGGACTGCCTCATCGATCTCATTCATACAGAAATCTTTGAATAACAGGAACCCTGAAAAAGAGAGAAGGAAGACACATTTTAAAGGCATGATTTATGCCCGAGAATTCCAATAGTTCCCAAAAGGAACATGATGTTTCTTTGGGATGTTCCTGGATTTTTAAAAGGAACTAAGGGACAAGAGAGGCTAATTCACACAGTAAAACAATTTTTTAAAAGGCAGTATTAAGGAGGACACCGACAGACAGAGTGTCTGGCCGACGAAGCTCTTAAAGGCTGCTACTGTTTCACAGTCTCCCAGTCAAACTCCTTGACCTTTGGTTCAACGATTCCTGCCTAAGGGGCTACTGGGACAGCAAATGTAATAACCCCACACCTTCTGCAACTGGCCGAAGCAATCATTACCTCATTGGAGTCCCCTGGGAAGTGCCACAGTAATTGTGTGGCTACAGTGGTTTCCCAGAGCATCAAACCAAGGCATCCAGGCCATTGGTCAAGCAATGCTTGTTATAGAACAGGAACACACACACACACACACACACACACACACACACACGTGTAACCTGTTATTATTGTTATGAATTTCTTATACTTGTACAGTGTTACCCATGTGTGTATATTTCAAATTTGATTTGTATAGTGTAATTTATCATTTGTATAGTGTCAATTATTGTCTGTGTACTAGGGAGTCTCTAGCAGCCGGAACCAAATTCCTTATGAGCCCCAGCACACTTGGCGAATAAAGCCGATTCTGATTATACCGCAATATCGGTTTAAATAGCTTAAACAATGTTCGTAAAGTGGCGCACAGCCCCTCCCCTCAAATCAATAGCCGATGAACGGATTGAAGCTGGTTATAACCCACATACCGAGGCGGCCCGAACATGGCATATGCTGGAGTTGAAGGCACTTCGCTTTAATACAAAACAAAAACAAAAAAAAAATAAAAAAAATAAAAAAGTGCCATTTGGAACTATTTTGCAGACAGGCATGGAAAGGCTAAGGATGTCGATAAGCCTCCATGCAAACGGTGCCACAAAGTCGTGGCGACAAAGTCAAGTAGCACGTCAAACCTGGCGAAGCATCTTAAAGACCGACATCCCGGTCTTTATGAGAAATCTCTCGAGGTCAGTAAAGTTCGCGATCCAGCGACACTGAACTCAAACATTTATTGTTAAAATGTTAACTTGGCCGGCGCACACCTTAACATTAGCCGTTTATCTGTAAGCAGGTAGCCAACAACACAAAAATATGTCCTGTAAAAATGTGGTAAACGTCCAGTCATACTTAAACACATATCAAAGTTAGGATACAATACACACACACACACCATAACAAAAAAAGCCGTCATATACCGTGAAACCGATATAACTTTTAAAAATACCGTGATAATTTTTTGGTCATACCACCCAGCCCTAACGCATGCATGAGTGTGCGTGCAAGACCATTTCCATTTCACTCTGATACAGCACAGGCACTCAGATCCTACAAGGGTCTCCAGTTTATATCTACATCAGGAAATCAGAAATCCAAACAGGCTCAGTATGCTTGCACAAAGTGCAGCAGCATAGGATGAGCTCTGCAGCTGTCGCTATAGCAACCTGAAAGCAATGGCAGCAAGTGCAGGGGGAGGAGGGGGTGCTGCAGTTAACCAGCCTGCCACTTAAAATTGTAACAGATGCAATTATATTTAATGGCAGCTTAAAGTTAGTCGAGTAAAAACAAAAAAAAAAAGAAACTTCAAGTTAGTCAAGTAAGCACAATAAAAAAGAAACAGACGGATAACCGTTTCAATTAAACAGAAGATATCTTCAATCCTCAAGTGGGCCATCATCTTCCCACAAGCCATCGGCTCTGGCGGTAAAATGGAGAGATCCAACAGCATGGAGATAATGTTGGCAGCCCAGCAAAGGGCAAAAATAAAAACAACTAAGATCATGGGGGTCGTATGCCAGCCTGCTGTTGCTCAGCAGTAGACGTAGTGGCGTTGGCGGGGCAGAGGTCCATCAGCGTGGTAGCTTCCGCATTAGCACAAGCTAATTAAGGACGTTTAAAAAGGCAGCTAATTTGTGTGGTAATTGGATCGGGTTGGAATAGTCGTACTGTAGAAAAAGCAGACCACTCAGACCCTGCAAGTGCCTGAGGATCTCCTTCAGGTGACCCCACCCCACCAAGCCAATCACAGGCTCGTTTGGGTCTCCAGTGCACATCTGCGGCAGGAAATCAGGAATACAAAAGGGCTCAGTATGCTAGCGGAGACTTCGCAAAAACAAATAGCTTTTCATTAAGAAATTAATCACTCAAGAGTCTTTATATTTAAAGTGACATCTCAGAACATTGACCTGGCCAGATTGCGCACCCCGAGCTCCATTGGGGCTGAGCCAGACCACCCCCCCCCCCGAATCCCAAGGCTCTATCATCTTCTGCTCTGAGAGGAGGGAGCACCAGTAATTGCGTGCTAACCCCCCCGAAAAAAAATATTTAAAAAAATGCCACGTTCTGCTTGCTCATGCTCTATCTTTCTCCGCTCTCCTCTTCCCCTTTTCCTTTATCTCTCACCCACTTCTTGCGCCATTCCCCCCCCCCCCCCATTTCACACAGCAGCTGTCAGCTATAAGCGAGGCATTTGCTGCATACAGATGGGAGGTTCGGTACACGCGACGGCGGCGTGTGGATCATTAATGGTTCGACTCCGGCGAGCAGAACACAGCAAGCCGCCCCCTCACATTTTAACACAGCCATTCATACAGAGCAGCATCCGTTATCTGCCCTCTCATTTTGCATTTCCTCTTTGGGTAGTTAGCACAATTCTAATGAAGTCTGATGAAGGCAAAGCTACGCCGGCCGCCACGTGTCCCAGGGTAATCCTCTGCTTATCAACATGACTTTCCAAACAAGCCCCCATCCCAAGTACATCAGTCCGAGCTGTGAGGCGCACTGTAGGAATATATGCAAACCAAACCATCTGAACTATTAATATCACTGACATTAAATGTACTCTCAAGCTCCAATCAACAGAAAGCAAATAACCTTATATTCAATATTTACAGAAATTTAGAAACATGGTGTTTGCTCCCCCCATAAATACAACTAATTTGAGCTAGCATCTATGCAGCCAGCCAGCAGCCAATAATTTGGATGTAGCCCTTCTATGGCAAGAGCTTGTCTTTTGGTAATGTTCCCCAAAGCATCAACTAAGTTTTTTTCTCAGAATAGTCTCCTGCATAATGTGAACTGGACACGTGCATACGAGCTACTTAATTTAACACCCACCTGGATGAGGAAATAGCTGATAACGTGGTAATAGAGGCAAAATATCAACAGTTGTGGAACATTATGGAAGGGGAACATTCACTTTCAGTTTCAATTTTGAGCAGCTGAGGATCAATGGAAGACTGATTTAGATGGAAGGGGGATACGATTTGGGTTTTTTTTTTTTTTTAAGGGAGCATAACCTTTCCAGAGCATGGAAGATTTGTCACAGCATAACCTGAACTTCTTATTCCGTCGACAAGGAGGTGGGGAATTAAGTTTTGAATAATCTCCTTGTGGCTTGTGCTCCTGTGCAGGACAAGGCAGGCATGTGGTAGCTGACGGGCTCAGAGTGACACACTAACAAAGGCAGCGCTGTCCCTTCCTGCCTGCTCATTCGCTATCAGTGCGGAAGTGTGCAGCTGAAACAAACACCAGGACTAGCGCGCACGCACACGCACGGCCCCACACCCACACACAAAAAAGGGAATGAGACTACAGAGAAGTCAACAGGCCACCAGAATTAATCGCATATCAAAGTTAGGGCATGTGTGCGCGCGCGTGTGCTCACACACACTCTCACACACACACACACACACACACACACACACACACACACACACACAAAGCAGACTGTGACAGTCTATTTTGGGTTCAGCCGTCATCCCTCTGCCTCACAAGGCTTTTCACTTCCTCTGGGCACTGGTTTCCATCCAGTCCACCGACACACACACACACACACACACACACACACACACACACACACACACACACACACAGTGCAGGTCATTTCAGACTGGGCCCAGTAAGAGGAACTCAGTGGGAACTGAGAGCAACAGGTTTCAACACAACACCCCACCCCCCATCCACCTCCCCCAACACGGTTTCCTGGTTCTTGCAAAGTAGCTAGCAAAACAATTTTAGACCTGAAACCACACACAAGTCTTTAGGCAGATGTGAGAATATTCTGAGAAGCAGAAGCCCTAAATCTTAGTCTACACAATCATCTCTTCAAATTCATCTGTTTGCTCACAATCTTGAACTACATGGAAGTAACCATTTAAAAATAGGGTTTCGTCATGATCAGTAAGAAATGCATTTACAGTTAATCAAAACATAAGCAAGCAAAAAATTAAGATCTCACACAGTTAAACATCTAATCTATTTTATTTACACTTGTCTAAGTGCCGCAACTTTGCTGATCATAAGAACAACTGGATACTCCTGGGATGAATCAAATCTTTTTGGGCCCCACAGTCTTACTAACATCATTAATTTAGAACTCACCACTGCAAGACTGAACAGAGATTGACCGGAAACTGTGAATGGCCGGAAAAGCTTTTTATCTAAGATCCTTCAGTGGAAGAGAGACTGTAAATGAACAGACTACAATATACAATATATACCTCTATTGTGTATGAGGCGGGAAAGTTTTTTTAAATGCCTTCTATTTCATTGTATTGTTGTTTATAAAAATTCAATAAAAATTGTTGACAATTTGACAAAAAATAAAAAAATAAATAAACAAACAAACAACTGGATCCAGAATAGCAAAGACTAACAATGTTTAATTAACATTGAGCGCAAATGAATTCATTTAACAGGCAGGTCTCAGTTTGCCCCCATACTGAGTGCAAACATATTTTCTGTTATCAGATCAAAACCAACGTTAAAAATGGGTACTTTAAGATCAAGGTGCATTTGAAAGACCGTGTGCACTGGGGGTGGGGCATTAGGAAGAGACTGCTCCGAGAGCCACTGGAAACAAGCCACAGATGTCACATTTGTCCAACCACACATGAGCACTACACACATTCCAAGTGTCTTAATTCAAGGACAATCATCAGTTCAAAGCTTCTTTTTAATCTGGCTCAAAAACCTTAAAAAAATGTTATTACTGCCAATAATGGATATTAAACAAATCAAATAAGGTGACTATTTCTCTATTAATAACCATAAGTCTAGGTGCTGATTAAAATTTTAAAAGGTGAATGTTATTTTATATACATCACCACCATAGGATTTAGCATTTCTGTAGCGCTCAAGAAACCTGGGACACTTAATGCGCTGGGCAGATCTTAAACAGAAGTTTCTACAGGGGTGACTGGTTTACACTGATACAGAGACAGCAGCAAAAAAAAAAACATTGCTGTCCATCTCTGCCACTGACATGGTGAGAAAACGCTTCTGCAGTCTGAATCCCTCACAGAAAACACACACGCAGATGCTCAGACAGACAAATGTAGCCATAGACTCCAGTCCTGCATGTCCGTCAGTCTGGAGGAAGAAAAAAAATTGCACAACAGAGGACAGAGTTTATAAACAGGGCTGGGCCTCATGCCAAGAGCTGCACACAGAGCAAGAGAGAGAGAGAGAGAGAGAGAGAGACAGACAGAAATAGAGGGTATGTGAGAAAGAAAAGGAAACGGGGTTTGATGGGAAACAAGCAGCAGAGGCGGAGAGACCCATGTGGTGAGACTCGATCCCGAGTCACACTGATCGGCACACATGCAGCTTCTAAGCCATGCACTCAGCCGTGGTCTCTGATTGGACCTCCCAAGCCAAACACACATTCTGCTTCCCCGGAGGACAACACACTGATTGATGATCCCATTTGCTGGTTCAGTGAAACGCACTTTGGGGTAGGAGGGGGCAACCGAATGTGACGTCCTTTCCCAATATCGTTTATATAACTTGTTTGCCTCTGCGTGGAGGTGGAGGAATGGAGGGAGGGAGGGAGGGAAAAAGCACAGCGCTTGGAGTAACTGGGCCGGTGGGCCAATTATCTCATTCAGTCCCACAGCAATTAACACTGCCAGGTGGGAGGGGCTAGCAATTAACGCATTCACACATGAACATCAAAAACACACCTGACAAACATAACCCTCACTACCATGCTTTTCTGCAGGCAATAGGGCTGCACGATATATCATTTCAGCATCGTAATCGCGATGTACGCACGTGTAACAGTTACATCGCAGGACGTGCGATGTTAAGAAGCGCAAATTAAATTAAGCGACATGGACAACGCTTTTGGTGTTTTTGCTAAATAACAAATGTCACACTGTTCTTATTCTTAAACAATCCACAAAAGTCTGTCATATAATTTAGATCAATTTAAAGGTTTTTGGATACGGAGCCGACGCGCAGCTTTGCACCGGCAGCTAACAAACATGTCGATCACAGAACGAACATCACAAACATTCTCGATCCCAGCGCTAACCATTTAACCCAGCGCTATTTTGTCACTTGTGTTAACTCCCATATGTGATAAACTTCCATAGTTTAATGCTCATGCACTGTTTAGTACTGACTAAGTAATCATTACCGTTATATTTGTGCAAAATCAGTTCAATCTTTCTAGAATGATTAATTATACCAATAGAGCAGCGGTCACATTGGCAGGTGGACCGCAGTCGGGGTCCGGACCCAGAAGCCGTCCCATACAGACCCAGACCGATAGCCAAAACAAAGTTATTTAAAATCTGACGGGACTGCTCATTCGCTATCAGTGCGGAAGTATGCAGCTGAAACTCTTTGTTTCAACTTATTGTAATCGGCGTAGTCTTTTAGGCAGTTTTTAGCACTAGAATGAATGTCAAACGCCTTTAACCGTGAAGCGTAGTTCAACGTATGCAGCCCTTTGTCTGTACTAATGTGCCGTTAGTGTTAATAGCAGCAGCGAAGCGACCAAAAAGCCGTAATGTTCCTAAGAGAGTGGCTGATCTGTCCTGAAATCCTACAGCTGAAAAGTTTTCAAACACAGTATGTATTATATAATATGTTGAATAAAAAGACATAGTTTATTGGTGATTTCATGTTTCCGCTTTTTAACAACTGTATAAGTAATGTTATCAGTTATATAAATCAACTCGGGTGAAACAAACTATATTTTCAGCATCTGGCATGCCACTCACGATTTCAGACTCGCGCAGGAAATCTTACAGCAAATCTATATTATTCCATTATAAACCTAAAATAAGCTACGCCAAAAGCAGACTATTTACAAGGTAAGAACTGTTACATATGTATGCAGACATCTCAAATTGAATTGTACTGAATTAGCTTGATTTGACAGTCAGGTATGGATTACATGCAATGTTGGTACAACTGATAGGCTACTTAAATATATCACACTAAATAATTAGACATTATGATCTTCTGGACCTTTGCTTCAAGAAATTTTCTCTAACTGGACCTCTTTAAATTTTAGTTGAATACCCCTGCAATAGAGCTACTGAACTAGTTAGAAATCCCAATATATATTGCAGAAGGAATTCATAATGCAATGTGATTTTTTCACAATATTGTGCAGCCCTAGCAGGCAGGTACATCAACGAATCCTGTAGCTGGCATGTGCAATAATTTAGACTCTGTACTTTCATCCTTCAGTCTTTTCCAAGCCCATTACACAACCACCATTCTCCCAAAGCCACCACATGGGAAAATAAATGCTGAAACGCTGCACTTAAACCCGCCCTGTGTACAACACCTCGCTGCAACATTCACAGCACTTGTTAAACTGGCCCGGTCCAGTAGACTCCCATTTCTTTCTTACTTTACATCATTTTAATTAATTCCATTTTCCCAGCCAGCAAGCAAACATGGGATTTCTGTGGGGTTCCCATGGCAACCACAGTTGCTAGGCAACACAAACTCCCCATCTTCCATTCCAGGACTCTGACAGACAAAGAGAGGGAGAGACGTGACTCAAAAGGAAGGGAGGATGGCAACACGAAGGTAAGGTAATGACTGCGGGGAGAAGGCTGAAGGTACAGGCGTGGAGCAAGGGATCCTGGCACTCCATTTGCCTTCATGTTCTTGCATCCCCTTTGCCAGAATTCCCTTTCTCCATACTGTGATTAATGTCGAGCTCTAGCTGATAACTGCACCACGACCAGAATGTCAGATGGCCAGGGGGAGGCAGGAAAGAAAGACTGAAAGGAGAGATAGTGGTCCAGTCCTCTGCTTCTGCTTAAAGAGCCGTGAGGAAAAAGCAAAGGAAAAGCAGAGAGGAAACAATACAAAGGCTGAGGAAGAAAAGAGTAGAAGGACATGCAGTTACCGCTGCGGGCCGGCTGCAGCTGCACGCCAGCCGGTGAAGAAATGGCCGCTGCTGCATGGCTCATAATCAGAAAGGCTGTGAGACGGAATAGCGTCAGTGGTGTATTAAGGGCTCAAACTAATAACGACTGCATCAGCACCTGCTGAAAAAGACCAGTGACCTCTACAGGCACCAACCAGGAAATGAGAGCAATGGCCTCAACCTCTAATATCAGGTATGACGCTCCTGAACCAAATTTTCCTCCTCAAAAATGCAAAGCAAATGCTTCAGCAAAAAAATTAATAATTACCGCAAGACACTTCAGACCCAATGTCACCTGCGCTGTGTTGCCACGCCGGTAACACTCACAGCCCCTGTACCACTCTAGCACCTCACGCCCCCATAACGTGCCTTGTGTATGGGTGTCCGGTTGATGTGTGATTTCACACCATTTGGGGAACGTAAAAAGGTTGTCCTCAACATGACCAGCAGCGATCTGACTCTCTGAAGAGGTGATATTTGCATGTCGCACGCATTCCAGGGCGAGGCTGTAGCGCAAAGGGCAGGAGCCAGATGTTGACGTAAAAACTGCACAGGCAAATATTTCCTTCGCGCAAGAGGATGACTCTTTGAATATCGGAATATAACTCAAGCTAAATGAATGTGGAAGAAGGAAAAAAAAAAAAAACTGCCAGTTTGTGCACTGACATGATAAGCAGTGAAGCCAGTTAGCCCACGTGAAACCAGGTGTTTCACTGTCTGAGCTGGTTGAACATTCATGCATGGCTTCGTTTCTAGCAAATGAAAGGGCTGTTCTGTTTTTAAACGTAGTTGTACCCTGTGTGTCTTCCCACTGCTTCCCACACCTGGTCAATCAACACACAGGGCGGCTGCTTGAAGCTTCCTACAGAGAGAGTGGGAATATAAAATTCGTAGCATGAAATGCTTTTGCTAATCAAAACAAGTCATTTTTTTTTAAGAGCTTGATTACAGCTATAAAATGTGCGGTTTAACGGATCTAAGGCGTGCAAGAAAATAAAATAGATTACATCAGATGAGTTTGCATGCTAAAATGAACCACAAGATTCATCAGTTTGGTTAATGACCCAGCATAAGGGGACAGAAACACGTCTCCACCAAAATCAGCATATCAGTGACTGGCTGACCATATCTGTGACTTCACACACACGTATGGAAGTCCTTCAAATTGATCCCATAGTACGAGAGAGACAGATATTCTCTATGGAGTCCAAAGCCCTGGACCACATCCAAGGATCGAAAAACCTCTTGTTCTGCAGCTTGTGTCCGCACTCATACCACAGTAACACCACGCAAAGCAGGAGAGCTATGGAGTGCGTGCATGCGCGCGCACACACAAACAAACACGCACACAAACACTGAATTTCCCTCAACTGTAAATAAATTGCTGCTCTTCAATTTGCAAATAAAAATTTTTGTCATTTACAGGGTGTTCAAGAGTACAAAACTGATCTATTGCAAGAAACGATACCTTTAGTGAACACCTAACACACCTTAAAAAGAAAAGGTGTAAAAAACAAAACAAAAAAAATATATAAAAAACATTAAAAAAAAAAAAAAAAATTACGTCACAATCCCAACTGTCAAGCAGAAGTGTGAGAGCTTAGGAACCTGAAGAAACTAAGACTTTAGAATTGCACCCAGAGAAGCCTGATACATTACAATAACAAACATTCCAGATTAAACAGAGGAAAACATCAGGATTAGGAAAGGACAAGTCCATTCATTCATAATGCTGCAGCAAGAACTTAAACTGGAGATCTGTGAGTAAGAATGAATGAAAATTTAAAGATGAGCGAGGGATCAGTACACACAGGAAATGGCTAGTTGTGGTTATGGCTGCTACAGCATGTCTATCTACCTTCCACATGACTGATATATATCTAACCTTATGAGGACACAAAAATTTAACACACATATAATTAGGGCTCCAACAAAACATTGTTTTCGTTTGATAACGGAACCTTAAAAGGGCAGTTCACCCTAAAATTGAAAAATAAGTGGGGGGATTTTAGTGCTATTTATCCATCTAGGTTGTTCTGATGCGAGTTGCTTAGTTTTGAATTTAGAATTTAGTGATTAATTGTCATTGTTGATACACCACAACACACAGTGCACAACAGTGAAAGGTGTCCTATGCATTTAGTTCTTATGTAGCGTCGTGACATAGCAGGGGGTAGCTAATTCGGCGCCTGGGGAGCAGTTTTTGGGGGCGGTATCTTGCTCAGGGTACCTCAGTGGTGCCTTGCTGGTCGGGGATTCGAACCTGCAATCTGTAGGCTGTAGAAATGTTGTGCTTTTCTAGAATATAATGGGAGTGAATAGCATTCTTTCTGTGGTAATTAAGGCTATACATTTGACAAATCCAACAGCAATGTGTCCTACCAGAAATCATGATCTGGTTATTGAAAAAAATCCACAGACTTTGGAGTGAGCAGTTTAATGTGGGAACTATTTCTTCTACTGAACTCCACGCACCAACCATATCACTGTGCGAAAGACAGGAGCATGAGCACCCCAGTGCTATCTTTCTAATTAAGTCCTAACAGAACCACTACATAAATAGATAGCAGTAAAACCCCTTTAAACCGTCTTTCTTCAGTTTTGGGAGTGAACTTTCCCCTTCAATATCAGCTAATTTTAATTTAATTTATCAGCATTGACAGAGTCCATAAACATTTATTAATTAATGTGTAATTATTGCGTGTCTAATCCAGGATAAATTCAATTCATAATGATACAAAGCTGTCTCTTCAAAATATGATTATATTTAAACACACTGTGTATTATATGGACAACTACATAAAGCAAGCATATATTGACGAAAAAAAAAACCCAGCAAGCATCTAACGAAGCAGATGTGTTCTATTTAACACTTCTCATGCGATTGGTTTCAGGGCACATTTACTATAGTAAAACAGTGCATGAAGCTCCACGTGAAGATGAATGCGGAGCCTAGATGGGATTTCAGAGCGCTTTCGTCAGCAGCAGCCACTCCAATAACAACATCTCCAGGGTAATCACAGGATTCCAAGTGAAACTGACATTTACGGTGCCTGCTCTTCACGTCCTCACTCACAATACAAACAGAGCACTTTGGCTTTAGTGCGGCATGCAATGTTTTAGATTTTTAATTTTTTATTTAAATGCAAGGCAGTGTTTCCCAACCCGGTCCTCAGGAACCCCCAGACAGTTCACATTTTTGCTCCCTCCCAGCCAAAAACATGGACTGTATGGGGGTCCATGAGGAACAGGTTGGG
This sequence comes from Mormyrus hasselquistii, assembly GCA_026779605.1. Classification (NCBI taxonomy): domain Eukaryota; kingdom Metazoa; phylum Chordata; class Actinopteri; order Osteoglossiformes; family Mormyridae; genus Mormyrus; species Mormyrus hasselquistii. Next base: position 30,584,268 of record JAODKE010000125.1, read on the forward strand.
AAACACTGATGTAAGGTCTCATAACTAAGAATGAAAGTACAGCGAAGACTTTTCTCAAGTAGATTGAATGTTTAAATAGGATCAATGGGGCCAAATGTAGCAGCTATCAATTTTTATAACAACTGTGTACAGTACCTTGGAACACAAACTAGACCCCCACCGACTGCCTAGTTACTAACTCATTCACCTACCTAACTAATGATAAAATCCATTACCAATCAATATAAAACTAGTACAATCATGAAAAAGCAGACATTAAAAAAAAAAGGAAGATTCCACGCTCTGAAGCGAGAGCAGATGCGTGTGCACCACCTTCTAGTCTCACTATAATGTAATTTTAAGTACGAGTTACTTTCACTACAATAAATAAAATTAAAGAATCACACCGATTTCGATTTCCGATTTTTGCTTGTGTGACTCGCCAATACCGATTTTTGCCAATTTTCTTTCTAAATATAACTAATGGCATATGCAAACAAAAATCAGCCTTTCTTCAATGTATTTTTTTTCAGAATAAAAGAAAAATCGCTACACTTTACAATTTCCCCCAGAACTGCAATAATTTTACAGGATGATCTCTTACTTAAACAACCTCAAAATAAAGAGCTCTGTGACTGGAAAGAGGTACAAATAACTGAAAATGAGCTGCTGTACACCAAACTTTATCTGATATATTTTACTTTGCTAAACAAGAGCAGGTGCAACAGATTTAAATAACAAAACAAAAAACACACACAAATGTCAGTGACATATTTTAAGTTTAAAATTCACCAGAAAACACTTTTGACCTTTTTCTCTTTTTTAACTCGTATTAAATAAGTCTATGGGTTACAAAGCTCCAAATAAAACTGAAGTATACTATACTCTAACAAACAGTAATAGGTGCAGGGTAATATTACTAGTAAAGATTGAGCTTTTTCCTGCCTTCATACTGGTTGGACTTGCGGGGGGTTAAAGTTTTGCTAAAACATTTCTACTCTGACATAGGAAAAAACTTTAGGTAGCTTTACAATTTCAATGATTGTTCCTTTTCAAGATTATCTAGTATGTGTTTAATAGTCAGTTTAAAGTTTACCTCTGATGTTTCACCACATTTTCGTGGTGGTTCCCCCATGGTTTACTTTGGTTTTACATCTATTACAAAATCGCAAGCTTTGTGTCGTCTTCACTCAATGGAGAAATTCCACGCTAAAGACATGTTAGCGTGTGGCTGTGAGTGTGCAGGCGGCTGTGAGGCTATTACCTGCGCCGCTGTGCATATGACATGTAGCGCATGTGTGAAACAGACCGGTTCAGTATCGGAAATAGACTAGACTGATCGGCCAGTCTCCAGTCAGGGCCAGGAATGCTGAAAATTGTCAGATTCCGGTCCCTGGCCGATTGATTGGTACATCTCTAACGCCTATAAGTTACAGTTCATAACAAAAACACCAATACAGGTTATCTAGTTACGGTATAGTATAGGGGTTGCATGACTCAAGATGCCAAAAGTCGACAGTTATGTCCTGAAAATCAAGTCGGTGTCATCAAATCACTGATGACATCATTAATAAATCCAACAAGTGACAAATCTGTATTCGCAAAACTTACTGTATATGCTAACAAGACAGCTCATGCATCTTTTGCTTAGAACAGAAACAAGAGCAGGTTTCAACTTAGCAGCAACTGTATATGAAACAATAAAACTTGTATGTAGGGCTGCAACAACATCGAGTAACTTGAATAACTATTGCAAAAAAATCCCATATATATTTGCTTCGATGCTTTTTTGCACTGTACTGCTCAGTGATCACCTTGTTTCACGCGGCGGATTATTACTGTCGCACAGCGTGCTTATGCTGCATTACGTGTAGCAGAGCAGCAGAAAAAAGTGATGACAGAGTGGTGACACTCCCATAGGGGCCCATTGTAAAAAGGCAGAGGAATTTTCTTCCGGGTCATGGGGATAAGTAAACAGCTCAAAATATTGGACATTCACAGCATAAAATCATTCATTTCCATTGCTTACCAAGCGCTTTACATGGTATGCTGATGGGGTTTTTTTTTTTTTTTTTTTTTAAAAAAAACATTAATACATTAACTGTCATTACATTACAGCCCAGCATTAGCTGTTAACGTTTATCATAATTAATAGTTTAGCAGCTATCGAGGCTAACGTTCCCCTTTCACTGATGATTTGGTCAATTACTATTGACGCAGGGTAACGTTACATATTAATAGGAGCTCTGGTTATCAAAGGCTTTTCTCTCAACTGCTACAAGGTTATATTCCTGATTAAAATATCAGTTTACAGCTCTTCTCGGGTCACATGGTTCACTGTGAATTTACTACCAAATTTATGGCAAAATATTAAATTATGTTAATTCGCCAAAAAAAAAAAAATAGATAAAAGGTTTTATATCTTTACATGCGCTTTTTAAGTGCTGCATTTGTAAACAGCACTCGAACAAAAACAGCTCACTTATTTCATCCCCCTCATCATGAATTACTTAGAATTTCACTGAAATAGAAGTTTTTACTTTTGTTTGTTCATACTGACCTTTTTACTTTTATTTCCCCAACCTCCACTCCTTGGACCTAAAGTGCAAGGTGCGAAGGGGACATTACACATAGTGGTAGTTCTTGCAAATTTTGCCCACTTAGCCCAATTTAGCTTGTTTTATGGATAAAGAATGACAATGGATTTTGATCACTGGACACTTTTGAGAGGTAGGTGCTTTCTATACAAGCAAATAAACTGGAAAGCATATTTGGCCTGGCAGCATTTATGAAACATTATACAATATTATTTGTGTGCCATTTTGAATGGAAAATGTTTCAAAATTGAAAGTTGAAATGTTACTATGTTAATTTTGCAAATGATTTTTCTCCCTGAAAAATTAAGGAAAGTTTTAGCATGTTGCATGCGAAAATAGCAGCTTCCGGCTTGCCAGAGGACTGATGCACAAGATCTAAAAAGTTACATTTGTTTAGAAACTATTCTTAGTGTTCAGAGAAAATGTATTCAGTAAAAGTCTGCACAGTTATGGATATCTGTGGCTTGACTTTTACATATAGCCTATATATGCTGGGTCACTAAAGGTCCAGTCTGTAAGCCGGTACCCTCGCAGTTGCAAGGCACTCGCTCACCGTTCAGGAACACAGTTTCTGGGTCGTCTCATCCAGGAACCTTTGCAGCTCTTGCCCACTTTTGTGTGTCTCATACCCCCGCACAACAGGAACTGTGAATTTATGCTAAATAACCATGTAATCTCTTATGAAACTACATCACCACCCAAAATCAATGAAGGACAAACAAGTCGTTTTGGTAATTCGTTATTGGTAGATCAACTGTGGTCAAAATGGGTCACAGCCTTTTTTTTGTTTTTTTAATATAACCCTTAACATATTTATAATTCATTATTAAATTCTAGCCAGCACATGAATCTTTTGTTTTCCTTAGTTAAATTTTTTTTATTATATATATTATATATATATTTTTTTTTTTTAAAT
>JAODKE010000125.1:30592721-30603966 GCA_026779605.1 Mormyrus hasselquistii
GGGGGGGGTGGGGGGGGGTGGCGGGGGGGGGGGGTTTTTTGGTTGGAGGCGGGGGGGGGGGTGGGGGGGGGGGGGGGGGGGGGGGGGGGGGGGGGGGGGAGGTCACTGCAGCCTGCCACACGCGAATAACTTGCTTGCCAACATATTCAGTCCCCTCATCACAGTGAATACTGAAGACCTCCCCCCCACCCCCACTGCACAAACAGTGTGAAAAATGAAAGTGAAAGGTGTTTCATATCAGGCAGAGATAATCCACTCTATTAAACAAGCTGCAACTGCACTCTCCACAGAGAACTCAGGAGATTGACCCCAAAAAGACCCACCAAGAAGAAACCTGTTCAGCCAGTTAGGGTGATTACATTTTTTTAAACCAGGACAGGTACAAACAGTTATGTTTTTAATTTCTAGACATGAAAGACAACTGAAAACAAATAATTTGAAAGTTAGCCATCTTAAATATGAAGACACTGATTCAAAATCAGAATTGCATTGAAGTGCATTGGAAAATATTCAAAGTTAAAAAAAAAAAAAAAAAAGCTATTGCATCAAGAAAGCAAAAAAGACCAAAATACTACATGATGCATAATATTATTACCTCAATCTAAATGTGTGTATTTTAGGCTTTTGCAGCAGCCATGCTACATGAATGAAGCACCATGCTAACTAAATGTGACTGACACAGACCCAAATGAATCAAGGTGCTTTGCAGCAGACAACAGAATTGCAAAACACTTCCTGTTCCCTCCGCCTACAACAACAAAAACGTAGATAAAGACCAAACACGACAAGCAATATCAGCTGGAGAAAAACAGGAGCACACCAATCACATGTGAACAGGACTGCAACTCCCAAGAAGCCCTGCCAACGGCGAGATAAAGGTCAGTCCTCTCAAAATACCCATAATACTTGCATAAACATCACATGAGCATAATTTTTAATGTGCCCTTGTGTGAAAATTAGATGTTGTGGTGGCACAACGTATCAAAACACTAGTAGGATATACAAGTTTGGCAAGGTATATGCACGTTAATAGTAGGAGGAGTCTCGTTCGCAGAGAACATTTCCTTTAGTAAAAGCTCAAAGCATTTTTGTCCAGCTTCAACAGGGTTACTTAAGAAAACATTATAAATAATATAATATATATAATCTTTCAAAGGCTCCCATATATGGAATTGTATCTGGCCACTTGAAACTTCTCAGAACAGAAAACCTTAGCTATTTAAATACAATCCATCATGAAACTGCATGAAATAAGCATAAACCAAAAGGCATGTAAGCAATTCTACATCACATCTGATCTCACTTTTTCCTATTGTTTAGTATGGTGTTCTCACATGCAGCTTGACACCAAAAGTTCTGCTTTGTATCTTCTTGTGACCTCTACTTTCTGACCTTAAAGACACCAACTACAGAAAGAAAGACCCATCTTGCATTTCTTCAAACAACTAAAAGGTCTATCCTTTCTTAGGGGTGGGGCTCATCTCAAAAAGAAAGTTTGCAGGTTCCAGGGATATAGAAGCGTACCGTCAGGGAGGCTGCCCACCCAACAGACCCTGCAGAACTGGCCTCAATGGAAGTGCTTGAAGCAGACCACACACACACGGACCAGATAATGCATGTAAATACACACACACACACACACACACACACACAGCAAGCCATCATATATATTATGAGCCAGAGACAGTTGAGAAGATAACCTGCTGTGAGACAAGCATTTTCCCGCTGATCTACAGTGGATGGTTACACCACAAAATTGCCAGACTGAGCCCAGAGAAAAGCAGTTAAAAGGAAGACATGGTCTGGTAATTTCATAACTTGCCTGGAGGTGATTCAGTGCAACTATTTAAAACTGGCAAAAATGAGAAGTTGAAAATTGTGTGTCGCACACAAATTTAGTTACCAAAAACTGTCTGGGTGTTGAAACATAGACTGAGGAACTCTATGCCGAATAAAACACCTTCCTATGTAAATACAGACGCTCCTCTACTGACGTTCATAACTTGTAATGTTCGTAAGTCGTTATTCCATATCATTTGAAGGGTATATGCAAGTATAAAGAACTAGGATGCTGGGAGTTCTGGCTGCGCGGCCAGAAGTCATGCTAGGCGAAATTGGCTCGAGGAAAAAAATAAAAACTTGATATTGTGAAAAGGAAACAGGAGCCCAAAGAACACAATTTGGCCTCTATGTTCATATGTCTGAAAGTTCGTAAATTGAAAGTTTGTAAGCAGACGAGCATCTGTATATGAATCATGCTCCCTTTCTGCAGACTGCAACACTGCCCTGATTCGGACATCATTGTCTCATAGTAAGCTAACTAATTAAGGAGCATTATTAATATGCAGAACAAATGTAATAACTTGTTTACTTGAAAAGGGAGCATGTGGACACACACACACACACACACACACACACACACACAAAAGAAACAAAACTGTAGGCAAAACGATCAAATTTCAGGTAATGATGATTACAGGGGTCACCCACAGCTATCAAAACGCATGGCACCATGCCAGGCTTGAAATTTACACCCTGTGCCACACGGTTCTATTATCAAGTGGCATTTGGTTTGGTGCCACCACTACTAACAAAATTTCAGGGCAAAGCTCTAATCCAGCATTGACAGAAGACAGGGGGTCTGTTCATCACATTTTAAACATATTTACAATGCTTGTAAAACAGTATTCTGATTGGGTAGTTCATGGGGGCAATTGGCCAAAAACACCCATCAGATTAAGTCAGTGCAGGCTAGCAAAGTATCTCTTAATATCTGGTTTGCGAAGTGAGGTTAACAATAATATCAGCAGTATGTCTCCATTTGTAAAGGATGCCACATGAGCCTCTCAATCTCATGCTTCAAAAACTGCCTGATGTCTTTGCTTTGCCTGCATGATGTGAAACAAAGTTGGAAAAAAACCATCCTTCCTTCCTGGGGGTATCACATACTCAAAGTTCCCCACAAAAATTTTACTAAATCACTAACTCCAAAATAAATTTGAAAGGTAAAAAAAATCCACAATATATTTAATAACCAGACACAACACCGACTGGTGAACACTCTCACACTGACATTTGTTTTGTCTTTTATAATGAAAGCAGAATTCTGAAATGTCAGACCAAAACATTTCTCCACAGATCCTCATTACACGGTGAGCAAGAAACAATCCTTAAGTAACAGTTTTGGAAACCTGACACATAATTCCTAAACTTGCCCAACATTCTCCTAAGACTTTAACTGTGATGGGCCAAAATCAATGATTTATTACTACAAATAGGAGCTACAGCCATAGGAACTCACCTGAACATACCTACAGGTCTAACCCTACAATTGCTGAAACACGGCTGTACAGTTATAAAATTGGTTCATTACTTAAATAGGTTTGTACATGATAAGCACCTACAGAAAGGGTCCTTTAAAACTTCTAAATTGCATTATAAAGGTTTATAATTAGTTCATGCCAGGGTATGTTGGGGTTCATCATTTTTAGCGCTGGTTATCCTCTCCTTTACATTACTCTGCCAAACACAAACATATGTGTTTGATGTTACCCCATCAATGGCTCACATTGTCAGACATCAGATCTCCCACATTTGCCCTCGTACTCTCCCAGTGACCTTCCCTCCTGCTCCGGGGCACTTTTAAACTACCTTCTTAGCTACCCCACCATCAACCATCATTATAATGCCTCTTCTCCCACCTCAAGATATCCACACTCTCCCCTGATCACGAAATTCAAATAATCCCTCTCCCTCTCTCTCGCTCCCTCCCTCTCTCTCTCTCTACTGGGAGGCCACCTGACCAACCCTCTCAGCTATGCCGCCAAAGTCTCACCTAACTGCTAGCAGTCTCAAGCTTGCCCTGATGGGAATCTAACAGTGCTTTGCGATCTCAACAGTACCACATTAGCTCAGTGCTGCCATCTGACAACAAACAGATTCTATTTATTTGTTTCTCTCATTTAAAAAAAAAAAAAAAAAAAAAAAACCCGTTAAGGAACTTTAAGGGCTCCATTTATAATGCTACTCACTCCACCACCTTCTCACCCAGCATCAGTGGGTTACCGGAAGTTCGTGTATATATATTTCACGATTGCCATTGATATCCTTATTAAATAAACACAGACTATTCTTATGTTATTCCATGTCGATGCCGAAATGCCAGTGTTAGTGCTTTACAAGCACAATAATGGTGCTAATGATGATATTCCCATGAAAATCTCAGGGCTAATTGTACCTGTGCTGCAGTATGGCATGGAATTCCATGGTGCAAGATGGTGCACCAAAGCATGATACTCACAAGGGGAAAAAAAAAGGAGTGGCTAGATTGCTGAAGAGCAAAGGTATATTCTGTGCATGACTCCTTTATAGCTGTTTGAGTCTAATAAACAAAGCTCTATGCTTTTTTTAAACAAAGCACTACAGTGCAAAGAGTGTGTTCCTTATTCACATCTCTATTAGTTTAGGCTAAATTTACATACCTCACTTTACTCATACAATCCCTAAGCTGTTTATGGTATCTTTCTTTACTACATATTTGCTCGAACAAGTGAGTCAAAAGCTGCACAAGCTTTCAATCTTTGATTAAGGAAACCAAGCAGCCGATGGATAAAATCAATTGAAAAAGGACTCAAGCACAATTAACCCAATACTCCAGAAAGACTATTTCACGTTTTTACCAGCATCTGCTAAACCTGAGCTCACCACGTGTAAGTATTTCTATTTGGACCAGCCTTTACATCTGGTTAGTTCATGAACTGTGAACAGAACAGCCTACTTGTCTCTCAAATGGAACTTGTAATGAATAAAACCAGGTAAAGACATGTACCAAAAATATCAAGGGACACATATCTTGCAACTAACTGGACATATATACACATAAATCATAAGTATGCGATGCTGTGTTATAATGTTTATATTTTAAGACCAACAGACATTTGAGCAATGCTATCAGTGATTTTCACAACCACACGTTGCGCAAATTACATAAAAATGACATTTGCATGCAATTTTATTTTAAAACGTCACACCTTCCACAGCAGTTTACCTTAACTTACAATGTTTCCTAAGGCAGTGATATTGTGTTGCATGGTTATTATCTTGATGCATGTGCCTTCCTCTTTTTGCTTTAACATAGGGGCAACATTGGCTCAGGACCCAAGGCCTAATTCAGCCAATGCAGAATAGTTCAAAACGCAAAATATACCAAAGAGGCAAAGGAGACCTTAGATCAAAACATGCTATTCTAGTTCATTCCTTGGGTTTTACTAATACTTATAAGAGGACGTTGACTTGACATGGATTAACTTTGCACATGCAGCTCAGTGAAGGCTAGGATAGGGCATTCATTGCAACCACAATACAAGGTACCACCATTAAAAACAGGATCAGAAGAACCACTAAAATTGCACTGGTGGTTTTTGGTAGTTTTTCCATTTTTTACCACTAATATTCTGTTTATTCCCTCCTGAACAGGGAACAACAGGTGACTGCATAGTGCTATGAAAATAGCCAATGAGATTTTAAAGGTAATGACATGGCCCAAGGTCTGCTTACAGCCTACGAAATTGCTGACCACGGTAACTATTTTATGAACAGGTTAAATACAGGCTTCTCTTTCAATACCGATGCTTAGGTACAGTGTAGTCATTTCCTAAATTTTTCAGAACGAGGAAGCACAATGAATCAGCCTTGGACGAAATGGGTGAACCGATTAGTCGAGTATTGCTTTATAGACAAAATCCGGAGCTTTTGTGCCCAGTGAGCAGCAGCATGGAAACCCTTAGCTGTTTGGGGGGGGGGGTCGGTCCCTGGGTGTCATGTGCCAGCTGCTTGGCGATCCACCTATGCTTGTCAAGTTGTCCTTAGTAACCGGATGACAGGTTAAACTAAACTGATCACTTAACGATCATTTATTCACGCAGGCCCACCCCAAATCATAAACAAATTGTAATAAAGACTCGGGAGGAAAATGGACAGAAGGGCAAGGCGGCAGGTACCTGGGTTCGGGAAGGACGATCTTCTTGCTTGCCCGGGCCGCTGGAGTAGATTTGCTCTTCTCCATGGCCATCAGGTAGCTGACATCGGCGAGAACTGCTTCGAGGTCCGCCATCTTCAGCCCCTGGGGTTAACCCAACTCGATGCGAGGCTGCCCTGGGAAAGTCGTGGAGACGCGGAGGCGAAGCCGCCTGTATCTCGGGATCAAAAACCAAACGCCGCGGGGTCTGGGGATCCAGGAGGGGCGGAGAGGAGGGGAGCAAACGCGGGGCTCGGGGGTCGCGCAATGCTTAATCTCCTCGCTTCTGGGGTGCCGCTTATTCCTCGCCTGCTTGCAATGCTCAGAGTTTCTTTCAGAAAGGCATAGTGACTATGCCAGCCGAGGTAAAAAGGTATATTCGGAGATGTTGCGATTTCGGACGCCGATCCTCTGTTAAGATTCGCAGTGGCTCTTGCAAAAGCACAGAAACAGGGTATCGTTCTCATCAACACGTTATCCGATTCACCAAAACTGGCAGAATGTGTCACCAGTTCAGTGAGTTAATTCCGACAGTACTGACAGTAGTCTAATAGATGTTTCAAATTTTTATTTTAATTTTTTTATCCCACTCCCCCCTCCCCAACACGGTTTGTCAAGGAGCCACAACGTTGCTGATTGAAACACACAGTCGGGTCGTAGCAAAAATTTACCAGCACTTACACCTAGTGACCCAACTGGGCGAAATGTTAATGCTGCGGTGTAATACAGCAACTATACCTCATCAGTGTGCATGCAGAAAAAAATGGCAGATAAGATAGGTCTGTATTTTATGATGCATCCACATTTAAAATACAAGTAGCTCATTTATATAAATACATATTTTAAAACGGTACCGAACCGTCCAACACACATCAAACCCAGTGAGCTGGTGATAAACTAGAGTCAAAATACAATCTCCATTTTGAAGACAATATTAAAACAGCGACGATGAAATAATAAAAAGCAGCTAGAAACTACACACGGTATAAAAGATGAACGACTTGTGCGCCACTGTAAATCCGTATCCCGAAGACCACCTCATATTTTTAACGGGAAACATACATGCATCGGGGGAAAGAGAGAAAATATCCAATTTTGCCACCAAATTCACGCCACGTTTGTTTATGGTCGCGCTCGTCGCCTCGCTTCCTGCTACTCAAACCTCCGCTGATACTGCAAAAGGAAGCACCGGCGACCAGCTAGTTAATGTTAACAAGGCGACTAGTTAATTTTCTAAGAGCGCCTGTAAACACGGGTGACGCGCGTATAGCCCCAAGGTACCCAAACATGGCTGGCTAGCTATCAGAAACACTAAATTAATAGCTGTGTAGTGCCTGAGAATGACAAGCAGAAAACTGAAACCAACTCGACGGGTACTCCATTTTCTTGGCCAAGAAGGGGGTGCGACTGACTCCGTCCCCCCCACCAGTTAACGACCTGATACTTCGTTAGCAACTCCAGTTACCATACACCTTATTAAGTTCAAATGAGCAATTTGGTTAACAAGCCCCTAATTAATTAGCTCTCTCCAGCGCGATACTGACCGGTTAACCCCAGCCAGCTCCCTGGTAACTAGTAGGTAACTCCGGTTAATCAACAAGCCAGTTAATCGGGTCCAAAATAAGCAGCCTCGCGGGTAACCTCCAAATTCGCCAAATCCAGCCCGAAGCTGTCTGGTTCCGCCACCTAGTCAGCCTACCCAGTTCCTGTCTTTTTTCTGCCTTTCTGTGTTGCGGGTATTTTTCTAGCGTTTTTTCCCCCTCTTGTGGCGGGGAGGGGGAGGGGACGACGGAAAAGGAAATTAGCAGAACGTTAGCAAGCAGGCTAACTATTCAGATGGCAATCTCTCTGCCCCGAGTTAGAGTCCTGCCACTCTTTCTGCCCGTTGACAACCCCCTCCACCGAAATGTTTGCTGTTTTATCAGGCTGATTAATAGAATAATAGAGGTGTTCCTTAAAAAAACTGAGGAAAGGGCGAGCTAGCTAACATTCGCTAGCTCTTGCGAAACTTCATTATCCTCTTTTTCGGTCAATGGTGACAGCCGTCACGGGACGGCGCGCGCTCGCCGCCTATTAAATTAAGTGTCAGTGCAATTAAATATGAAACTGGCCGCCTAGCTACCGTCTGGCCCGCCTTCCTCAATCGCTCTGCCAAGCCGCGACCACCCCAGACATCCGATAACGTCGCTTTTCCTCCCCTCTTAAGGCAATTTCCTCCCGCCCAAGCATCCGCAGTCGAGGCGCAGCCGAGGCTCCGCTGCGAGTCGCGATGACTGGTCGTATGTCGCCGACAGCATCGGCGGACGCCTCAGCGAGTCCGTGCTCTCGTCCCTCGGCGTGAACTGTGTAAAAAACCGCAACACACGTCGCTTCGTTTCCCTCCGACCTTTTTTTTCTTTCTCCCGGCATGAAACCACTGTCCGGTTTTCGGGGCTCAGAGCGTGCCGGCGTGTGTACCGCTGTAAGCGAGTCGAGTGTGTTTCTCACACCAAGAGCCCCAGCTTCCTCCGGCGTCAGTTGTACGCGAAACACGGAAACGGACTCCGCGGATCAGCCTCAAGCCCGGCGCACTGCGCTTACCCCAAAGGGAGCCGGTGTGCATTAAAGCGCCATATTATTTCCAACACACCGGAGCAACATAAGCACTAGACCTGTCACTGCGAAAAGTTCCCAGGACGCCTAGGCATAGGCTAAATGGGTAGCTTCACATTATCCAAAGCAAGGCCACATTATGTCGATATATGCAGGAACATGTTAAAAAGCATCCTCTCAGTGGTCTGTATTATATGGATCGCTCATATTACACCTTAACACATAGTGTCACCGTGGATCTTGTTTTTGTCACACGTGAATTTTGTTACGGCTTTACTTTCCTTATTTTGAGCCATCGCTTATAAACTACAAGACTGGTTTGATTGTTACGATTCTTTAAATGGCGTACTTTCTGTGTCACCTATCCCTGGACTGATTTATCGCAATTCTGCAAAATATAGTAGGAGCCTCCTCTTTCTGTTTTCTGGGGCAGAAGAGTTTATTTTTGTTGCAAACAACGTGATCCCCTTTCTCCAAGTCACAGTGCTCACAGAATGTCCTGGGACTCTTGCTTAATTCTGCAAAAAAATTGCTTTCATAACAAAAACCTATTAAGTAATATTTAACATGTCTGCACATATCTTCAGCACAGACATTTTATTTTTATTGCCATTTTTTGACTGGCTCCTTCAGTTCTGTTCTTGCCATTTTGCTATTAAGTGCAGTTCTAGTCATTGACTCACAAAGAGATACTAAATATTAATGGCTGGAGTTTTATGTTATTGCAAAGGGATTACTAATTAAAAATCACCAAATGAGACTGCTTCTCAATTAACTTTTTAACTCAAAACAACTCTTTTTTTAGAAGTATAATTTTGGTCTTAATTAATTACTTGAATGTTTTACTTAAAGCTACTCGTTGTTTTAATGTGATATTTTTGTAAACAACAAAGTAATGATTTGTATTGTAAGATCAATACATTTGCAATATTTTTTTTTTGCTGAATTAAGCAAGCGTCATAAGAATTTCCGTGAGCACTGTGCGAGTTTGTCTTCTCGGAACACAATATCAAAATACAGCCTACAGCTTCAATAAACGACAATATCATGTCATGCTTACAGGTTTCTTTCCGGCAAGGGATGCATGAATCGCTTTTGAGAGTTTGGCTCATCCTAGTGGCCACAAAATGTAATGTCAGACTTTTCTACTGCCGTGTCAATAGACTTTTTCTCGCTTGTCATTTACAATCTGGTCATTCCTTTGTCTGAAAAGAAATAGACGAGACACCAGCGGAGCCGGTTAAATTCAGATGTAGATTTAGCCGCAATATAAAATCGGGTCATTCGTTCCTCATTTTAGGCTTGATTAGATAGATATAATTACGTTGTATAGACAGATAATACACAATGTTTATTCGTACTTTGTCTTCATGGTTCAGTGTGTTTTGTTCCTCTGCTGTGGCATATAAACTAATTTCCCCAGACGATCAATAAAGTGTATCTATAAATGAATAAACAAGCAAAAACAATGCAGTGTGTTATGGGCATACTACCTGTAGAAGGAGCCGTAGGTCAACTGCCTCTGGTGGAGGTTGAAGGCAGAGGCCTTGGTAGACTTATCCCCAGCTACTGGAGGTGGCTTTAGAGACCTGGTGCATAACCTCTCTGGTGGGAAAACAGCCTGAGCTGGTGCGGGAGGTAGGAAGATGCCATCTAGACCAGGGATGGGCAATCTTATACATAAAGTGCCAGTGTCTATGTAGGTTTTTGGGATAACCATCTGTTCAAATCCAGATGTGAGAAATCTTCAGCCAATCAGTCCTCTAATTAGTAATCTAATTGGCAATCTCTAATTGCAGTGAAAGCCCACATACACAACAACCCTTTCTGCATAAGATTTCCCACCCCTGGTCTAGACATAGTCAGGCCCACTGTAATTTATCAAACGGGCTCTGGAACCAAGGTCCTGGAGAGGACTGGACTCTATTCCACTCTGGAATTGGTCTGGCTGGTAGGAGTCGGGCAGGCATGGGTTTACTCATAGCCCCCTGGTCCGGTGCTCTGAATTTACTTTGGTGAACGAGTTGTATCATCAGACCTGAAACACTTTTTTTTGAACACTTTTTTTTGAGTTGATAACTGATCACCACCTAGTGGTGAGTTGGATCAGATGGTGAGGAACAGACCTGGTAGACCAGGAGGTGAGCGTGTGCTGGGCACGTTTGGCAGAGGTCACTTTATGGAAGATATTCAATTTGCACCTCCGGTAGAACTTCTCTAGCATTCTCAGGGAAGCTGGAGACATTGAGCTCAAATGGGCCATGATCTGTGCCTCCGTTACTGGGGCAGCTGTGCTGATCCTGGTGGGGGATGAGTTACTGCTTCAGACAGAGCATTTTAAGTAATACTGTGTCTTGGCCAGCCACTGGAAGGTTGCTTGTTCAAATCCCATGAATGCCTGGAGTGATTCTACCCCGTTGGGCGCTTGAGCAAGGCCCTTAACCTGGGTATGGTGTGGATCTGCATCCAGCCCGATAAGGAGGTCCTCCAACTTACAGGGAAAAGCTTGGGGGTTGGTGGCAGGATTGGCACTTTAGTCACCGGGAAAAAAAACCTTACGCTGGTCCATTTGGACTGGTGAGGTGCTGAGGTATCACCCGCCACATGGCTGCACTCAGGTTCTCATCCCCGAGGTGG
>JAODKE010000125.1:30609341-30619545 GCA_026779605.1 Mormyrus hasselquistii
GTAATACTGTTGGACCTGGATGAATCATAAGGAATATTAATCTCTATTTTACACATCAGAATTCAGAACCATATCTGACCTTGTAAATTAACATGTAATATTTATGCTGCCCCTATCAAGTGCTATTGGTGTGAAATTGTTTTTGATTATCATAATTGCCTTAATTGGATTTATGATGCCATATTTCAGTCTATAGACTAGCACAGTGAATCTTTTGTTTGAAGAGTGGAGCACAGTGAGTGTTTGTGTCTCTTTTAAGCATGTTTATGTTTGGATATGGCTGATTGATGCTTAAAAATGAGCCACCACACCACTCAGCTCGCATTGATTCATGCTGGCTAACGCAAGCTGGGAGTGGTGGCTCATTTTTTGCCTGTTAAAGAAGATTTTCTTATAGCCCGACCCCCAATCTGTTTCATTTGCAATGGAAATACATTCAGCCAGACTCTTCACATTGGGGATTAGAAAGTGAATGAGATTTCACTAAGTCTTCACACTAGTGATTGGAGACGTGCACAGTGGGTGGGTCAATCGCTCTGGTTTAGGTCACTTCCTGACGGTTATTATTCTCATCCATCCATCCATTGTCTCCCTCTTATCTGGGGTCAGGCCATGGGGGCAGCAGTGTAAGCAGGGATGCCCAGACCTCCATCTCCCCAGCCACGTCCTCCAGCTCCTCCGGGGGAATCCCCTCACGCCCCACTATTACTGTAGACCAGGTGAGGAGAGAGTTGAAGAGGCTGAAACCGAAAGCTGCTGGGCCAGATAGCATCTGTGCCAGATTACTGAAGGCCTGTGCCGTGGAACTGGGGGAGCCACTCCAACACATCTTCAACTTGAGTCCGCGTCTGGGGATGGTACCTACCCTATGGACAACATCATGCCCGGTACCGGTTCCCAAGAAGCCACACCCCGAAGAACTCAACGACCTTAGGCCTGTTGCCCTCACCTCACACGTAATGGAGACCCTTGAGCGGCTGCTGCTCCACCTCCTCTTAAGAGCCCAGGTTCCCCATGCGCTTGACCCCCTACTGTTTGCTTACCCGGAGAATGTGGGAGTGGGGGATGCCATCCTCTATCTGCTACACAGGGTGTACTCTCACTTGGACAATGGAGGCAGTGCTGTGAGAATCATGTTTTTTGATTTCTCCAGCGCTTTCAACACCATCTTCCAACACCTTCTGCCGAGAGACGAACTGCTGCAGATGAGAGTGGACCCAAGCCTGGTGACCTGAATTACCGATTACCTCACTGAGCGGTCTCAGTTTGTTAGATGTCACAACAGGCGCACAGCAGCACTGGGGCGCCACAGGGAACCGTTCTCTCTCCTGTACTGTTCACCTTGTACACCACGGACTTCACGTACAACTCTGAGTTGTGCCATATGCAGAAGTTCTCCGATGACACTGCAATTGTAGGCTGTATCGAGGATGGGCAGGAGGCTGAGTACAGGAGCCTTGTGGAGGACTTTGTGGGGTGATGCAGAACCAACCAGCTGCAGCTGAACATCACCAAAACGAAGGAAATGGTAGTGGACTTCTGGCCCAGCATTGCTGTCCGTCACCATCGACGGGGTGAATGTGGAGTCTGTCAGTACATACAAGTACCTGGGGGTTCACCTTGACATTAAACTGGACTGGTCTGCCAATACTGAAGCACTTTACAGGAAAAGGCAGAGCAGGCTCTACTTCCTTAGGAGGCTGGGGTCCTTCAATGTCTGCAGCAAACTCCTGCTTATGTTCTAGCAGTCTGTCATGGCCAGTGTCCTTTTCTATGCTGTGGTATGTTATGGAGGCAGCACTAGGAAGAGGGATGTTGGATGACTGGACAGGCTGGTGAGGAAAGCAGCTCTGTGGTGGGCATGGAACTGGAGTCTCTGACATCAGTCGCAGATAGGAGGACCCTGAGCAGACTGCTCTCAATACTGGACAATGACCGTCACCCTCTGCACACCACTTTCTCCAAACAGAAGAGCATGTTCAGTGATAGGCTCCTGTCTCTGTTATGCAGAACTGACAGGCTCAGAAGGTCCTTTGTCCCAAGGGCCATACAGCACTTCAACGTCACATGGAAGAGGAGGAGTGTGATGGACTTAAGTGTTTAGGCCTGTACAGCACACTGCCCTCCTGTTGTTTTCCTTTGTACTGTTGCAGCATGTATGTGTGCGTGAATGTCATAGGTCACCCAGGAGGCCTCCTAGATCGATGCCTAAACCACCTCAGCTGGCTCCTTTCAAAGCAGAGGAGTGGCGGCTGTGGTCAGAGCTCCTCACCCTCTTTAAGGCTCAGCCCTACAAAGGAAACTCATACCAGCCGCTTAAATCCATGATCTCATTCTATTCTTTCAGTCACTACCCAAAGCGTGTGACCATAAGTGAGGGTCGGAATGTAGACCGACTGGTAAATCGATAGCAACAGAACTGTACAGGGTCCGTATTACTGCCAGCGCTACACTGATCCACCGGTGGTCACACCCTCATCGGCAACTGCTTCTGTCCTATATGATTTTTACCACAAGTTGCAATGTTAGCCATAATACACTTATTTGGATAAAATGTGGAACTACTGATATCTGTGACAGACATTTTGATAGGGTGTACAGTTAGTTGTACCTGTTAATTTTATATCCATGATCCTCCTCATTGTCCCTGGCGAGCTGCTGTGCACTTTGCGGATCTGAAATGCAGTTAACACACCAAGCCATACCTAGCAGGCCTGCAAGACACCCATGTAACTTTTCCTTCCCTATTTATTAATGCTTCTTTGACTTGATGGAATTACCGAGTGCATTATTGCAATGTGTAGCGTTTTATACTCGCTATCCCATAAACCAGACATCTAGCTCTCTCCCTCCACAAACCCTAGCGCTGCTTGTAGCTTACATTAGATTCGCATTTATGCCAATGGGACTGTAATATTTGAAATGTCGGTATGAATGAAAGAGTCTACTTTTGCGGAGTCACTCATTTAAGTTGATGTTATTATCTGCAGCTGCTG
Organism: Mormyrus hasselquistii; assembly: GCA_026779605.1. Lineage (NCBI taxonomy): Eukaryota > Metazoa > Chordata > Actinopteri > Osteoglossiformes > Mormyridae > Mormyrus > Mormyrus hasselquistii. Next base: position 30,612,338 of record JAODKE010000125.1, read on the forward strand.
TCTGGTTGACAAAAACAGTTCTATCACTTTGTTAACTAGCAGGCCTGATAGTTAGCAGCTTATGATATCACCAGTGTGACAGACGGTGGGGTCACGTACCAGGACCCACCACCCCCAGTCTGCCAATGCCTGTCCCCAAACCCCACACAATATTATTGTGGATTATATGTGGCAAAGAATGGAAGATAATATGTATAATATGGTACAATATGTTGTTTTTACTCTTGTTCTATGCAGGAAATCTGTACATTAATTTTCCAAACTTTTGTCCAGAACAAAGGGCAGTGGTATAGGGCAGGGGTATAGAGCGGGGGTATAGAGCAATGGTATACGGCAGAAAGAATTCCGGTTCATCCCAGGCTGCAAACATATGTGGCTTAGAGAGAGAATGTCTTCATGATGTTTCTATCATAAATTTCAGTAGAGTTTGTTTGTGCACATAATTGTATACAATATTTTAAATGTGTTTTATATGTTTCTGTAGTAGCCATATTAAATCCAGTATGGCTTTTAGAAGTTGTATTTTTTCTCTCTCTCCCTCAAAATAAAAGGCTTAGCCAGTGTGGAGTGAAAAGGCTCAGTTAGCGACAGCATCGGTAAGGCCGCTGGTAGTTTGCACGTATCACTTAGTGTGACACACATCTCTGAGCAATTTTACATTCAGGCAAATTCCTCATCATGTGAGTGGAAAGCTCTCGTGTGGAAAGCCCAGTCAAGAGTGAAATAATAAAAGTATTGGTGAGTCTTTGTGTAGTTTAATGGTTTTACATCAGGGCATAACAGCTGTGTGAAACAGCCAGTCATGATGCTAATCACTAAAAATAACTTAAAAACAGTTTAATCATTGCGCCACTTATTGAGCCCCATTGGTTCCTAACATAACATTTCTGCTTCAAGTCCCTAGAAATACCTTTCCGGCAATTAAAATATCCACTTTAGAAACTGAGAATAAAACTGGACTTTGTCACAATTTTAATAACACTACTTGTAGTGTACTTGATTGACTGTGAGTCAGCGTCTATCCAGGTTCTCCACAGAGAGCTGACAAACCTTTCAGACATTTTTATGCTAATAATATGATTAGCTGTTGCTTTAAAACAATGCAAGTATTTAGGGCTAGTAGGCCCACTATAGCAACAAACTGTCATCTGCTGTTAACAGCATGCTGGGGGCGGCATACAGTAAATGCTTGGTTTAAAAAAACTTATAAAAACATTCTATTCTATATCTATTTCTTTTTCTGACTTGTCTAATTTCCAGCTCGCCTCACGATTAGGGATGGCAATTCCATAGCTGCTATCAGCAATATCAATCCATATACCAATATTTGGTGTCAGGGGGTGGGGGCGCTTGCTGAGGACAGGGGGGGGGCAGGGGGGTGGTGGGGGGTGGGGGTTGTGCTCCATGCAAACAGATCCACCAGTCGATTTCCTGGTATCTGTGCTCCTGACAGTCTCCCCCTCGTATAGCTGGCCCTGCCTGGTAGCTCATGTCCCGCTCCCTGTAATCGTTATAATCATTAGAATCAATTCTTAAAATTAAAACATTCTGATTAAAAGCATTGATATTTCAATCTGCACATCCTTACACACTTTTTTTTGCCTTGTGATGCATGCTGAGATTTTTCTAATGCTGATTTTGGCGTATCGTTGCATATTCAGTCTAAAAATACAGTTGAACGGAAGTTATCACTAGCTATCAGTGAGTATAATCAGTATCATTTTCCACACCCAAAAATGACATTTGTTCTAAAAGAAAAAAACATGGATATAATTCTAGCTTTTATCAATAAAGTTTTATCAGTCCGTATTAAATCATTTGTATTCTTAATGAACTTCCCAAAGTCCCCCAGGCACAGGCTCATGGCTATTTGCTCAGACACCAATGCAGCTTCTCCTTGACTCATCACTGCAATAACTGACGTGCCAGTCATGCTCATGAAGCGTGTTTCACCTGCACCAGCTGCACTGCATTAAGAATTTTGTGGGATTTTTTTTGTTTGTATTTTAATTTCTATGGAAGCTGGGGAACACATGCAGACGGTCCCCCAGGATACCAGCAATAACCCGTCTGTCTTTAAATGGAATTTAACAACAGTAGGTTGGAAAAATAATAATCCAGTGCATAACAATGATGGTAATAATAATTATACGGTACTAAGAAAAGTAATTAAATATGGTGCTGTACTGTGCCTTGAGCCGACGAACCAATGAAGTCATGCATTGTTTTCATGAGCTTCACAAAGTAGTGCATATGCTCATTATTACAAACGATTGAATATCTTTACACTGTAACTTTAATTTAAAATAAAGCAGTCCTCCGAAGAAGGGGGGGGGGGTGGTGTTGGGCAGAAAAGAAAACAAAAAAAGCATTTGTATTTAACCCGAATTGTTATTGTAATAGGTTCTATGGCAGTCTGTTCATAAGCATGGGGACTGACTGCCTGTATCACTAGGATTAATAAAGGTTGGGGATAGGAGCCCAATATGTTTTCATGAGACCCAAAATTTCATCATCCCACTCACATCGCGTGGAGTACTGTATGGTATTGTGGAGTACTGTATGGTATTGTGGAGTACTGTATGGTATTGTGGAGTACTGTATGGTATTCCTACCAAGTCTTAATTAAAGCCTTGGTCTCTTCATTCGTTTATCCATCATTTATTTTGACATTTTTTTACTCCATTAATCATTGTTTTCTGAGTTCTTAGCTATCCCTTTTCAGGATGACAAACATATTTTGTGTTTATGAGGAAGATTATTTGCATAACCGACTGACAATAAACATGTTTGAAGTCCTGCCCCAAAGTATCAAAGTATCAAAATATCGAAAGAATACCCCAGCTGGTTTGGTAATTTTAGCACTGGTACTTTTGGTAACAGTATCTGACTGAAAATCAATGAAAAGGCAAAAAAAATTCAACTTTAGTACCAAACATTGCATTGCGTTTAGTATAGCTTCTCCTCACAGACCTGTTCACCAAAGACAGCCCTACAAGGAGCTTGAACTCCATACAATTTCACGCATGCAAACCTCTCCTCCCCTTCAAAGGGATATGTGCACAAAAAAGTGTTTGAACTGGTGATGCAGTACAGAGTCAGGACTCAATCTAAATCTATAAGGAGCCCAATTAATCTCCACTATTTTGGAGCTGCAGCAGGAGCCAGTCTACCTGCAGGTACCTGCACACCAAGCTGCAGCAGGTAAGAGTGGCATCTGCAGAGACAGGTGTTGGCAGGCCCTGGCTAGACACACCCTCCCTACAGTAGTAGCAGCTTGAAACATGCGGGATGGTGGCAGGCCGGTGTGAAAATGCCAATCCACACCCACACACGGGGTCGTGCCAATCCAGTCCATGTTGCTCATCTCACTGTAGGGAATCTTCTTTCGGTCACGTGACTTTGCATAAAACAATAAGATGATAGATCTGACGAAAAGAGCAGGGCTCTAGACTTGGAAGGCGGCCATGCCCTAGAGCCCAGACTCACCAGTGCAGACATGATGCCTGCTTTCGTTTCACCTTTCTGTTCTGGGTGGGAGCATCTCTGGAGAACACTTCTCTTCTTCTCAGTTCCTCGGCCCAGCATTCAGGCAGTTCTTCATGGGCCACAGGCCACTGTGTTCGCCTCGTAAATACTGAAACCAAATACTCTCCACATCCCCTACATACCTAATCTGAGACACCCCTCTTATCTCAATGCACCTTTATTCCCAGACCCCAGACCCCTGTCCACCTGCAGCGCGTAGGCCCTGTTTTTCTCTCCTTTACAGGACTTTCCAAAACCTTGATCATGTCCCAGACCACCAAGGACAAAGGTGCCACCCTATGACCTGGCAGCACCGACAAGACTGCCAAGTCTGGAGACCCCGACATGATGAGACCGTTCTTGGTAAGTATGCTAACCTGAAAAACCTTTGCCAATACGAAGAAGATCAGATCTAGCATTATTGATATGCCCAACAGATGTAAGTGCTGTAACTAATTCTCCCAAAAACACAGCACTTTTTGACAGTACAGAAAGACACTCCTCAAGGTCTCAGCACAGAGGCAGCACATCCAGACGTTGTGCTGGATAAGGCAGCATGGAAGATGGAAGGATGGATGAATGGATTGCTGGATGGATAGATACAGTAGTAGCCACAGAAAAATCATCAAGCTCTCATGAGGAACACCATCAAAGACAACGTGAGGTGGGACGTTGTCATACTGTAGGATGTAACACAGGAGACTTACTAGCCATTATAATAAGTATGGAGACATTTGAAAGAGCAGAGCCAAGATAAATTAGAAGCATCTCACAGGGAAGGTCCTGCAGAGTGACGCTGCAGTCGCTGCACCCCCTTACAGATAAGGCTGTATGAGCAGGAGAGCTTCCACGGCTGGGTGGTGGGGGAGCAGAAGGAGTGCGTGAACCTGACGGATCACGGCTTGGAGAGGGTGCGTGGCCCGTGAGCGGCCGGCCGCCACAGGATCACTCACAAATACAATCACATTCATAACTGGTTAATTACAGAATAGATTAAATAGATACAATAAGTACTCATAAGCAGTGTAACTATATGTTAAGTTATTCTGACTTCTAATGACGTACCTACATCATGGGCTATATTCATTGCAAGAGTATATGGATGTTAAAACAGACTGAATAACCTAAAAAGTAAAGACTTCTATAACTTATATAACTATAAAATATTGCAAACAATCTAAATAAGATGCTAAAGATTAGCTTTTGATTAAAAAAAAAGTCTTGACCTTCGTAAAAACCTCTTTTAAAGAGTCAGCAAAATTTATCTTCCTCTAAGAAAGTTAGAAGGACAATACAGCGAAACGCGTGTAGCAGTTAAAGGCGTGTTACATATAGGATACACTGGGGGATTTTCACCTGTAAGTAAAACCACATGAGTCAGCCTGATGTGCCCAATGTCACACTTTGTATGTCACAAAGCATGTAGGTAACCTGCTTATAAATGATTTTTGAAGCTAGCTTTCATCATCTGCCATATTTTAATTGGACTGATTTCATAATATTTGTTATTAATATTTTCATTATTAGAGCAATGAAACTATAATCTGTGTCAATTATAAATGTAATTATATATATAATTAGCTAATTGCAAATTAGATACGGTAAGTATTTATGGCCAGTGTAACTATTATTTATGTCAATTATATATATAATGACAGTGCAATAATAATAATGACACCTTATTGATCCCTGTGGGGGAATTTTCTTCCTGCTCTCTGTGACACAGACACATGTAAGTGAGAGCAAACATGGCGGCACAGGGCAGCCACCTGCAGCGGCCCCCATGGAGCCGGGGGTTAGGGGCCGAGCTCAAGGGCCCACAGACATGTGACTATTCTACCAAGACCACGACTCCGGTATCCTTCTAATCACCGGCACAGAGACTCAGCCTGCTGAGCCAGACGCTGTAATAGTTCTCGGTAAGGGCAGTTCAGGTTGTAATTACGCCAGTAATACACAGTAACGATTTTGTGTCAGTTTAACACTGCAAGCAAGCCAGTGAGACATTCTGATAACAATAAGACTAGACTGATGACTCTGTACTCAATTAACAGCTGGGAGATGAATGGATAGATGGTAAATCCAGATCTTCACATCAACTGATTTACTGTACACGGAAAGGATTCAGAACAAATCCAGGACCGATCCAGAGGTTGTGAGCTTTTCTGCAGTTTGTTCTGTTGAAAATGTATGTTCTTGAATGGAACAAAAAATAGAACAGAATAGAACAGTGATACTTTATTCATCCAGTGGAGGAACATTTATATGCTCCATCTCTGCATATCTGCCACTGGCAGTGGACGTCTTCTGACACCTTAATGATACAGCCCATCCATGTCATTATAGGCGGTGGATTTACATTTAACAGCCCTGCAAACTGATCTTCTCCTCGCTGAGTCTGTAGTTACTACGCATGGACCCACCCCTCACGGTACCACATCCCTCACTGCTGCACTGTCTGCTCTCTCGCTGCATATGTTTCACTCCCCAGCCGGCTGGCCTTTGAGGAGGCTAACTTCCATGGTGAGATGTTCATCCTGGATATGGGTGAGTTCCCTCGCTGGGACTCCTGGTCCAACAGCTAGCGCAGCGACTGCCTGATGTCTTTCAGGCCCATCCACGTGGTTAGCAGCCGCACATGGGCACCCCAGACAATGACTTCCATAGGCGATGTTGGGGTCAACTGCACCCTCTCTGGGTCAGATGAAAATGCTTTTTCAATATATTAAATGAGGGGTATTAATCTGCAGTCTGGGGGGGGGGGCGAGCCCTGTGTAGCTTAGTTCTTTCCCTGTTCCACCATAAATGATTCAGCTCAAGAATAAGGAGTTGAATCAGGTGTGTTAAATGAGGGGGAAACAAATATGTGCAGGGCTCCAGCCCCCCAGGACTGGAGTTTGACACCCCTGTATTAAGTTCAATAAAAATAAATTATATTGTAAAGATGAAAAATGTGGCTTGTGTTAGTTATATCAATGTGTAATTCATTGTAAATGTATTTAGTATTTTTCATGAACAGCTGACATACTGTAGCTTATAATGAATGACTGGCTGGCCTCTCTCACCTTGCAGCCACAGGGAGAACAGCCTAGAGCCATTTATGGTGACTCCCACACTGAGTCACTTACTGACCCTGACTCGCACTCATGCCAGTGTCACAGTCTCCCTTAATGGGCCTTGCCCTGAAAGCGACTCCCTCACAGCGAATCTCAGTTAAAACACAAGCCACAAAGCACACTATTTCGGGCTCTTCTCACTTGACTCTTTTTTTCTGGATCGGACATTTAGGACGCCCAGGAGCACGGGATCTGTCTGTACTAGCAGTGTGAGATGACGACGCTCTGGGCCCTCGGCTTCTGCGACAGAGTGGGCAGTGTGAGGGTCCCTGGGGGGGGGCGTGAGTACCAGGGAAGCCAGTGACACTGCAGAGACACACATGGCTAGACAGGCAGCCAGAAGGGGGCTATTTTTAAATGAAGGCCAAAAATAGCCACGTCAATACAGCGGCTAGACTCAATAACACTGGATGGGGTCAGTTCCGAAATTAAACAGGCCACCTCCTGGCTCCTTGCAGCCAAAACGTGTGTATATATAATTTACCAGCTGGAAAATAGCATCCACTTTATGGAGGCGTCCACTTTATGGAGGTGTCCACCTTATGGAGGCGTCCACTATATGGC
>JAODKE010000125.1:30619645-30631189 GCA_026779605.1 Mormyrus hasselquistii
CTGGAAAATAGCATCCACTTTATGGAGGCGTCCACTTTATGGAGGTGTCCACCTTATGGAGGCGTCCACTATATGGCATCCACTATATGGCGTCCACTATATGGAGGTGTCCACTTTATGGAGGTATCCACTATATGGAGGCGTCCACTATATGGAGGCGTCCACTTTATGGAGGTGTCCACAAATTGTAATTTAACATGATGGTTATTGTGTCAGGAATAGAAATTAATCTTCTTACTCGTATTTTCCCAATTTTCCTGATATTTCCCATTTTTACACAGATGGGTTGGCTACCAGTATCCTGGCTACAGGGGCTATCAGAACCTCTTTGAGTGTGGCAATTACCGGTGCTGCAATGACTTCTGCGCCTTCCAGCCTTGGATTCAGTCCCTCTGCCACATCAGGGACAGTTCCACCAACCCGGCTATTTCAACTTTTCCAGTCTCAGCACCACTGCCAGCTATTGAGCTCCCCCTGCTGGAATAATATGGCCTTGCATTGAGTCCAAAGTCGGCTCTTTTTATGAATCCCAAACCTACTCTCTGAAGTCACCTGAAAAATGAAAAGCACAGGATGTAGGCTTCATGACAGGCCTCCGACTATGTATGTTGCGTATATGAAATGTTTTTGAAATTAGAGCATGCTGGCTTTTATGTTTTGTATTTGCCCCTCCTGGTGCTATATGTGTCATACTTGCCGTCCATTTTGAAGTTGCATATGCCCCCCCAATCTCCATAATCGTTTAAAAGCGAAAGATGTTACCCCAGCAGAATTGATCCCCCACCCTTTTTAGACAATCTGTGTAAAGATCTGTGCATAATATTTGCTCAGATTAGATCATTATCATACTAAAAATATGTACTGCTTTACCCCTGGGCTGCATGCACTGTACTGTAATGCTACTAAAAATAAATGTTTAATAAATGATCCAACTTATTAAAAAATAAATAAAAAGAGAGGAAACCAGTCTGGTTGTATAATCAGATATATTTACCTTTTAAACCAAGGTAACACCAGAAGCCACTAATACACTATATGGACAGGTGCTTCATTCAGAGCTATCGGCACAGGTGTACATGCTGTCAGGTTTACAAGCATTTGTGAAAGAATGGGTCATTCTGAAGAGTTGAGTGAATTCAAGCGTGGTACTTTCATAGGATGCCACGTTTGCAATAAGTCAGTTTGTGAAATTTCTTCCCTGATAGATATTCCATGGTAAATACTGCAAAGTGGAAGCATTTTAGGAACAGCAGAGACCTATAGCCACAAAGTGGCAGCCATGTAAACTGACAGAGTGAGGTTGCCGAGTGCATAGTGAGTCAGCAATGCTATGTTTACTCAATAACTTCTTGTTGGTATTAAGCCCAGTGCAAAAAACTGTGTGCCGGGAGCTTCATGGAATGGGCTTCCATGGCCGAACAGCTGGATGCAAGCCTCACATCACCAAGCGCAGTGCCAGGCATCGGATGGAGTGGTGTAAAGCATGTCGCCACTGGGCTCTGGAGCAGTGGAAACGTGTTCTGTTGAGGTGATGAATCCTGCTTCTCTCTGGCAGTCTGATGGATGAGTCTGGGCTTGGCAGATGCCAGAACATTACCTGTCTGACTGCATTGTGCCAACTGTAAAGTTTGGTGGAGGAGGGATAATGGTATGGGGGTGTTTTTCAGGGGTTGGGCTAGGCCCCTTAGCTCCAGTGAAGAGAACTCTTAATGCTTCAGCATACCAACTTTGGACAATTCTATGCTTCCAACCTTGTGGGAACAGTTTGGGGAAGGCCCTTTTCTGTTCCAGCATGACTGTACACCACTACACAAAGCAAGGTCCATAAAGACATAGATGGGTGAGTTGAGGTGTGAAAGAACTTGACTGGCCCACACAAAGCCTTGACCTCAACCCCATTGAATAGTGCCTGACCTCACAAATGGGTTTCTAGATGAATGGGCAACAATTATCATTTAAAATGTGCCACATCATAAAATGAAGAATATGATGGAGACCCCGGACTGTTGAGCAGTTTAAATCATATATTATGCAAGAATGGGACGACACTCCAGCCAACTGGTCACCTCAGTTCTTAAAAGAAGAGGTGATGCAGCACAGCTAAATGTGCCCAGTAGTAAACATGTTGCTGGCATCAGATTCAAATTGAGCATATATTTGTCATAAAACAATAATATTTCTCACATTCAACATTTGATATGTTGTCTATTTTGAATATAATGTGTGTGTAGACGATTTGAAAATCAGTACATTGTTTTTATTTACATTTTATACAGCGTCCCAGCTTTTTGGGAAATGCAGCTGAACATGAATATAGCTAAATTTGAAATGAGCCGCATTGCTCCTTGCGGATGGAGTTTCTGTACCTTTGAGCATGCGCGTCATCGAGTGAATACTCGTCATCGAAAGACAGTCTATACTGGGTCAGTAGTTATGGACCATAAGCGGGACGGGCGGATAGATCTACGGGCCGGCACTTGCCGGTAAGTGCCGGTGCTGTCATGCAGTTACAATTTGGTGCCACGTGATCAATGACGTCAAGCATAAACGCCCAAAATGGCAGCGCTCTTCACAGCACGGAGAGGTCAGTACGGGGCGCTTATTTAAACTTTTTAAATAGAACTGCAATTTTTCCATTTAATGAGAGGGTCACAATGCATTTTATTGAAGATGATCTTGATGAATGGCATCCTGTATACATTCGACTGCCCGCTAACATCCATTGTATGATATTTACCAAGCTATTTTCTACAGCAAGCTTTAAACAATACCGAGCCAGATGACATATCGCTGCTTTCAAGCAAAGTTTTGCAGACATAACTGAAACTCTGCATTCGTGAAGAGAATACATGGAAAAATGTCTTTTGTGAGTCAGCTGTAGTCGGAAAGCTATCAAGGTAGCTGCCTGCAAGAATAAGTTAAACCGAAGCAGCTTAAATCTTTTTTACGAAACAGCTTAAATCTTTTTTACTTTTTTGACACTTACAATTTGCTTACCTATAAGTAAAAATTTTACGCACTGAACGTAACAAGTATAGTTTTTTTTGGCCGTCGGCACTAGGGGAAAGTTCAGCCTGCTTCGCATAGAGACCTTTGACCGACGTTACGCCACAGTGCTTTTGTTGCTTATTGCATAAGATGCTAAGCGTGCTCCAAAAATCCAATAAGCTATACCTGCCATTTACCTAAGTACCTGCCATGGTTGTGTTTGCTAAAAGGGGTAGCTGGAAGTAGGACATGGACAACAGTAGTCCCTGGGTTCTTGTTGTTGTACCATTGATCAGAGTACTTGCTGCAGTATAGTATCCAGTCATATAGATGGGTTAAAAATCTTTGTCCCATCTTGGAACCAGTCCTCTGTGGAGCCGTGCGGCCGGGGACACGCTGTCTGTCTCAGCTGGCAGATCTGCCAGAAATCCATCAGATGCTGAGGCAGACATGCCGGGACTTTGCCGACCGGGAGCTGACGCCCATTGCTGGGAAGCTGGACAAGGAGCACAGGTTCCCAGCCGAACAGGTATGGAGGGTTAGGGGTGAAAGGACTGATGATGTACTGCAGTCTTTGCACATCTGTATCAGATGCCTAATCGTCACATATAACTATCACATCCATTGTCAGCATATGCTCCTACAGTCATGGTGTTGCAATTGACTAAATTGCTGAAGTGACCTTATTTCGTCCTACATATTTCACAAAAAGCCGGCTTTCTGCTCGCCCCACCAGGTGCGAGGTCTGGGGAAGCTGGGCGTTATGGCTGTGGAGGTGCCCGAGAGCCTAGGGGGCGCCGGGCTGGACTACCTGGCCTATAGTCTGGCTGTGGAGGAGCTGAGCAGGGGCTGCGCCTCCACAGGGGTCATCGTCAGCGTCAACAACGTCAGTCTCTGTCTCTGCTGTCTGTGTCCCTGTATGTATGTGTCTGCTGTCTTGCATGTGTGTGTGTGTGTATATGTGTGTGGCTTTATGTGGCTGCAGGTGTGTTATCCTCTAGGTATCAGTTAATTTCATCTCATTCTTCTTTCCATGCCTCTGATGACCCATCTTGACATCTGCTTTTTCCGCTCACACGCTGCACTTTATTTCAGTCTCTTTACCTGGGTCCTGTGTTGAAGTTTGGCTCCGAAGAGCAGAAGAAGGAGTGGATTACTCCATTCACCACAGGAGAAAAAGTGGGCTGTTTTGCTTTGAGTGAGCCAGGTACGAGCTGCTCAGAGTTTCGGCTTAGTGTCCCTCCTGGGTCCCGCCTCTGCTCAGGAACGGACCAATCCAGTGGTGTGCTTTGCATGAATGACACTCAGATTCGTTGTGTGCTTGTTTTATTATTAATGCATCAGAAACACACTGTCGAGTCGCCTAACATTGTGCTAAAGCTGCGTATGACCTCATCTGTAGGGAATGGCAGTGACGCAGGTGCCGCCTCCACCACAGCCCGGCTGGTGGGTGACGAGTGGGTCCTAAACGGCACCAAGGCCTGGATCACTAACTGCTGGGATGCCTCTGCCACTGTCGTTTTTGCCACCACTGACAAAAACCTGAAACATAAAGTGAGCTGCAGGACTCTGGAATACATTTGGAACCGGCTTTAATACCAGGATCTTAACCTAATCACAAACAGCATTTAAGCCTGATGCCTGGATATCATTTTAGTCCTGGATTATAATGGTGTAAAATAAAGCTGGCTGCCATGTTTGAAGTGGCTGTTTAGATAATAAATCCACACCTGTGTCACAGTTTCACTGTATATGTCTTGTGTTAATTGTGCTAATAATTTCAGACTCGCTCACTCACTCAGTGACTGGCTGACTCACTCTTCAGGGCATCAGTGCTTTCCTGATACCCATGCCCCACCCCGGACTGTCTTTGGGCAAGAAGGAGGACAAGCTGGGCATTCGTGCTTCGTCCACCGCTAACATCATTCTGGAGGACTGCCGAATACCCAGGGCCTATCTGCTGGGAGAGCCAGGAATGGGCTTCAAGATCGCTATGGTAAGGTCATGGGGTGACATCAAGAGCTGAATGCTGGACCTTCCGTGTCGACGTGGCAGAGTTCAGGAGTGGCACTGGCTGTGTGTGCGTGCATCTGTCTCGGAGAAAACATGGTGACCCCTCCTACAGTAAAACACTAAACGTGTGCAGGCTAGCTTTGCATGAAACTAAACTATAGGGATGAGCAGTACCACTGCTTTCTGATCAATGTAAGATTGGTGTCACTGAAACTAAAATTCAGGCAGACCTACCAGCTACTACTTCATATCCTGCTCCCTATAATAATATAAACATTTAAATTACGTAAAAACAATTGATATTTGCATGTTGGAATCAATTCTCAAACTGAAAACATTTAGACTGAAAAGAACAGAGAGTGGTGGTTTTGAGCATGCAAGGATAAAATGAGAAAATGCACAGAAATGTCAGCTTTATATACAACAAGGAAGAAAAGTTTCTGATTTTTCCGTGTTCACTTGGGTTGCTGCTTCAGTAGCAGTAGGTGAGAGCGAATGAGCCAGCTGGCCCTGCAGTTTGTCATATAGCCCTGACACATCTAACATTGTTTACATGCTTTTTCTCTTTGAAAAAACAAAGAAAATGGGATTAGCACTACGCAAGCATCTCGTTCCAAAGATGACATTGATGCACGTCCACAGAGAAAGGCATTCTTATGGATGGTGACTGAGCCTTTAGTAAGGTAGCAGAGAGCAGTGCCTTATAAGCAGGGCACTCCTGTGTTGAGTAGCTATGATGTTTGTCTGATATTCAGCTTTCAGACAGCACAGTACCAATACTGATTATCATTTTAGTAAGTAAAGTGAATTCTCAGTCGATTTAGAAATTATGTGATTGCACATAGTTGGATGCTGCTGTTGAAACTGTCTGTTAACAATTTCCTACCAAAATGAATTTTAGACTGATTTAGTGCAGGTGCTCGCTGACTCATAATGGGGTTTCATGCCATTGAACACATTGTAAGTTGAAAATGATATGATGTAACAGTTGGGCGCTTTGTAGACATAACGGGCTTGGGAAAGTTTTGCTAAACACAGGCTAAAATATCATACGGTGCGTTGTAAGATGATGTTTGAGATGTTTACACTCGTGATTTGTACAAAAATTGGAAGCTTGGCTGGGTGGATGCTGTCATCGCTACAGAGAATTGTAGCCCCTCCTGCCTGCTCTGTATTATGTGACTCCAGCGCTGACTCAGCTCCTGGATGCTGGTTAGCAGGCTGTTGGCATTGATGAGGTTCCCTCTGGGCCAGCACGTCTCCTCACTTTGTCTCCTCGCTGTCAGCAAACCTTGGACAGCGGGCGGATTGGCATCGCCTCCCAGGCTCTTGGCATCGGCCAGGCGGCACTGGATTGCGCCGCTGACTATGCTCAGAAGAGGGTGGCTTTCGGGGCGCCCATCGCCAAGATGCAGGCCATACAGGTACGCCCTCCCCAGGCCACTGGGGGCCACTCCTCAGGCCCGTCCGCCCAGTGATAAGGGGCGCCATCTCCGCTCCTCGGGCGCTTACGCCCAGTGATAAGGGGTGCCCTCTCCGCTGCTCGGGCGCGTCCGCCCAGTGATAAGGGGCGCCCTCTCCACTCCTCGGGCGCGTCCGCCCAGTAATAAAAGGCGCCCTCTCTTTTCCAGTTCAAGCTGGCTGATATGGCGCTGGCGCTAGAGAGCGCACGACTGCTCACCTGGAGGGCGGCCATCCTGAGAGACGCCAAGAAGCCCTTCTCCAAGGTGGGACCAGTATCCGCCACACACTTTCCCAAGGGGCACGTGCTATTCTGAAAACTCCTTCCATATTCTGAGGATTCCTCACATACTGGGAGCCAACCAACGTGTTGCACTGAAAGCAGCACACAGAGACACACACACAGACATACTCATGGCTCCTGGCAAGCGTGACCCCATGCTGTTCTGTCCTCGACAGGAAGCAGCCATGGCCAAACTGGCTGCATCAGAGGCTGCTACCTTCATCTCCCACCAGGTAAGGCCATGTCACCTGGACTCCTCCATCTCCTGTGTTCATCCGCTAGCATTAACACTGGTTACAGTGGAGCGCTCATGTTGATGATGTCATCTGAGCCACACGCTGCGACCACTTCTCCCTCCGCCTGTGCAGGCCATCCAGGTGCTGGGGGGGATGGGATACGTGACGGACATGCCTGCAGAGAGGCACTACCGCGATGCTCGCATCACAGAGATCTACGAGGGGACGAGCGAGATCCAAAGACTGGTCATAGCCAACCATGTGCTGAAGGAATATCAGGTCTAACAGGGCAGCAGTGGGTCCGTTGGCATCCCTGCCAGAAAACGCTGAGTATTTCACAGTGCCGATTAACGGTAATTCAGGTATGTGGACAGCTGGAATGACTGAATAAAGGAAGGACTCACTCAGTTTCCTTCCTTGGAAGACCTGCCATATCCACACTTTGTCCCATGCAGCATTTTTTTTTTCCATATTTATGGGTGTCAACAAGTATGGACTGTTGGCTGCTTCTGTTGCCTGAAGAGGATGCTATGCCAAATGTTGTTGTGCAGGGGGATGCAAGACACACCTTTCCTATACTATTTCCTCGTAAGATATGATTCACAACCCAGCATCTCTTGATTAAGGGTTTTTTGCAGGGCTGTCATTGAGTGGAACCTTGAAGTAGATGTTTGAAAGGCTTGAACATATGAAAGGTTTACCTTTCTCCCGGAATACGCGGATATACGTGCCTCACCCCTTTGTAAGTTTTGCATCAATCTTTAATATCTGTATAGGATTTAACCATGTTTTTAGGATTTAACCAGTCTTTGAGAGGGTTTGTCATATTATGGCTTGTATCATGGGGTAATTCTGTCAGATAATAAAGGGAAAATTAATACAATGCCACCTGTTAATGTAATTTAATAAAATAATTGCAAGGAAATTTGAATTGCATTAATTGGGGATCCTCTGGGTATCATGCTAATTTACAGAAAATGTGAAAGATATTTTGGTAGCATCAGGTTTTGCTTTGTAAGAACCAAAGGTTTAAGACAGGGAATGCATATGGTTTTGGAACCAGTCTCCTGTCTCTGCTGCAGACAGTTCCTCATTAGCATGATAAATATTAGAGCGATCTTTTTCAAACTTCGCAGAGGAATTACATATGTCAAGAACTGGAACTGATAAGATTATGAAACAGATCCCACCCAAACTGAAGCAATACAAAGAATAGGGTAATCTCAGATACTTGTTACTGTGATAACTCAAAAAGTATTTGACAACCTTTGCAGACACATTGTAAGGGTGAAGAACATTTCTGCTAATCACTTCCAATCAAGAATACACTGTGCATTTTGACTGTTGCTTGCGTTTCTTGTTGCTTGTGTTTTTCAGACCTACAGTATTTTTTTACATTTAATTTTCTGGATTATTCCCTGGAGCATTTTTGCAGTACTACAGTACACTTCACCAATTTCCACAAGCCCTACCCTTTAATGTTTTCCCATGCCAGTGTAGTTGGTCCACTTCTCTGTTAACTTTGTTGATTGCAGAGTCTGATATAACTTATCGGTCCTGGCTGGTTATCGCCGCTCGAGCTGAAGATGATTAGATCTCAACTTTGTGCTTGAAACTCTCATCCTGTTTTGGAAGCAAAGTCGTACAGAGTGTGTGTGGAGCTTCGTATTGCTCTTCATCCACGATATATTGACCATTCCTCAGGACGTGAATTCAGTATTAAACTGCCCCAAATGCCATTCCTTAGGAGTTGGGCTATATACTTTTTTTTTCTCAGTGTGACTCGATGCATAATATGAGGTTCACGATTCATTGCCACCACAACACATTAAAAAAAAATAATTACTGAATATTAAAGCGTGACTGTAGAGAACAAGTGTGTATTTATTTGATCAAATAATTTTGTACACAGTATACAACTGTACAGTTAGAATCAATCTAAGAAGCAATTTGGTCTTGGAAGAAAATCACAGTCTGCATGTACAAGGTCTGCATGAGCATCTGTCTGACATGATATAGTAACTTTGTTATACCACTGGTGTATCTGTTATGGCTCTTATTGTTATTTCACTGTAAATGTTCATCATAGTGCAAATAAGAAAGTATTAAAGAGAATATGCATATTTAGACATTTATAGAATATAAACAATAGGCATGGTCATTATGACTGTACATACCACCTAATTAGTGTGAATTGGCATGGAAGTGGAATGTGCGGGAAATTAATAGGTGTAGTTTCAGTGTTATGGGTCACGACTAGGATTCCTAGAGCATTATGGTTAAAAACACATTTATTGTCTTTACTTTTCCAGTTGATTCATCCAGTAATTCTAGAAATTGTAGAGACAGGCAGGTGTGGGAGGAGTAAGGAGTAATTACATGGTAATGGGGGTGGGGGGAGGCGGGGGTAGACTGTTGAAGTTCTGACCAAAATCTTTTCCAGTTTTATACTGTTTTATCTCAGACGAGTAACATCTCTTAATGCTACATGTGGGTGATATTAATCCAGTTTATACTGACCCTGACCACAGGGTGGCGCACCTCTCCAGTGTTATCACAGGCATGACCTTTATTAGAGCTAACTACTGTATATCGTAGATCTGCCCCAGATTAGATCATCTTAATAAATATCAAAAGAAAATACCAGTTGAGAAATGTGTACTTTAGAATATCTGTAGCAAAAAATTGATTTTATCTTGATGAAATTAGTCAATGGAAGACCAAGTATGCACTACCGCGATTAAGTTAGATTCATAGTCGATATTCAGATTTCTAGCTTTAATAACTTATTAAAACAATAACTTGTTTCCACTGCACACCATGAAGAAAGACCTATAATGGAGACTTTGAGGATGATACGACTGAGCATGAAGTCTGTTCCATTTCCTCAGTTTCTGTTGAAGAGCAGTCAGTAAAAAAACAACCCTGCATAATTTTTGATTTCTTTTTTTGTTCAATGGATAAATGCTTAAGGCTAATGTATTAAATGCGACGAAACACGTAATCAAGCAATTCAGCTGCGGCACATTTGCTTTGTCCCACGGTGCACTGCCTAAATCTTAATTTATAACTTATCTATGGATTAATTTGTGTTACCAATTAACTGTCAATTTTGTTTGAGCTATTAACCCCTTAGTGCGTTGCCCCATTTCACTTTAAATGGATGCAATATAATAATTAATAACCATTACAGACGAAAAATAATATGAAAATCCAATGGGTGTGCATTGTTCCCTGTAGTCCACTGATCAAATCACACTAAACTAGATGTGCCAGTCTTGTCTAGTTTTAAAGTTATTAACCCATTCATGTATTGTCCCATTGCACATTATATGGATACATTCGAACATTCAAAAATTAACTAAAATTCGTACGTAAAGCAATCTGGGAAACAAAGGAGTGTGCAACAGTTGCCATAACCCAAAATGCTAAACCACCATGTCATTACAGCTGAACGGACCTATTATATTAACTATTAACACGATTTGGCACAAATCTTGAAATGGTTTTAATCGCAAAAATAATCGTTGTGCATCGTTGTCTGTGTACTGGACAATTACAATTCTGTCATTAAAAACAGCCCACCATACTTCCGTTAAAAGTTATTAAAGCCAGAACACTTCAAACGACATCTGGACAAAACGAAATCGAACATATTAATCCGCTCGTTTTATGTCAGGCTACAACCAAAAAGGGCACATAATGCTTTCGATGCAGCAGACCCACATATAAACGGATTGTGACTAAGTACGTGAGTCATTTTAATAAAGGAGGTGACAGTGCTTTTAAGACGGAAGTTGTTCTTTTTATTATCAGCCTCTGTTGGTTTAATACTAACAGCGGCACAGACAGGAAAGACAACAATTTAAACGAATAACGAATCGTGTCTTCCATGGCAAACATGACACAGTTGCTACATTAACTATTTGATAGGTGCAATTCTGTTATTTGCAATAGTGGTTCTCAACCTTTTGTGCACCGCCGCCCAATTTTTACTATGTCATCTCAGTCGCGACCCTATATCAAGTATAGGTCTAAATTAACGCTATGGTCACTCTGCAATTTATGCCGATCAACGCCTATCGCACAAATCTGATTGGATATGCCCGTGAGTTTTAAATAAAGCATCTGTGGTTTGGCTTCTTGGATTTGAGTACAGTGTTCACTAGTTTTGTGCTAAGCATTAGCAGACCCAAGACCAGTTTATATAGGCTAATTCTAGGATTTAGGAAATCTGATAGTGGATCAGCTTAGGAGCTTGCTGGTTTTAAAATTCCCAACTCTGCCTCACAGCCCTTTCAGAACTTGCCCCATGAGTTGAGATTTACAATATTTAAAGGCTGGTGAAATGCAAAGTATTTCAGTAACTGGATAATTAGTCCAGCTGACCAACCTCACAGTGTCACATTCATGTCAGTCATTTAGACACAGTGGGTGGGATGAAAATATATTAAATTATTTGCCTCAGAGTAGTGACCGAAAGAACGAGATCGCGAGTGCAAGCGGCAGAAATGAGTTTCCTCCGAAGGGTGGCTGGGCTCTCCCTTAGAGATAGGGTGAGAA
>JAODKE010000125.1:30656554-30667164 GCA_026779605.1 Mormyrus hasselquistii
CTTATATTGCTGAGGTGTTCTTTTTTCTGTTCCTACATTGTACTCCCTATTGGAGTATAGTCTGGGGCTGTTTTTTTATACACCCCCCCCTCTCCTCATGTAACCTTGTTTCTCTGATTTTTCCTACGGTCCCCTGTCTTCCTGACCTGTCTACCCCCTATAACGTGATATGTGTATATGTATGGTCGGGTTGATGACCTGCTTTTTCGCTGGTACTTGTGACTAGTGACATGGTGAATTGCAATAGCAATAAACGGAATCAATCATCAATCATCAAAAATCATCAACTGGTTCAAACCCAGCCTCAGCAAGTCTGCGGGTCCTTCAGCAAGACCCTTAACCCCCAACTCCTTAGGCAGCGCTACGGGTGGCTGCTCTTCGCGGACAGCTTACTCTACAAAGAGCAAACTGCTGGAGGCATAAAAACAATTTCCCCATGGGGATTAATAACGTATCAATTATTATTATAAAAATAAAGCATTCTGCAGTATTAGAATAAGACTGCCCAACACTAGCCAACACCTCCTGGTTGATATTGGTTTAAACGGTGATATTGGGATATAGTTATGATACTGTGAATTTCTCATGCCGTTGCAACCGTTTAAACACGGTCATTGAACACGTGTTATGCCGAAAAAGGCTTCCCTGCCGTAGAATGCGTGTCGGTGTTCTGACGAGTTGAGCTTTTAGTGTTTTGTTTTTTTTCTTCTTTGGGGCGGGGTTAGGGGTTTTTTTGGGATTAGGGTAAGGGTTAGGATTATCGATTAGCACTACGGTAGCCTAACTCGACAAAGTAACTCAACTCGTTTCAGATCAGCTACCAATTGGTCACTTAGGGACAGGCATGCATTCTACGGCAGGGATGCCTTTTTCGGCGTAACACCTGCTCGGAATAACTGGTGTTAGAATAACTGCGATGGGCTACGGCACAAGACAAAAGTCAACAGGTGAAAATGAACCGCCATTGAACTGTTACAGAATAACACATTACGCAGGTCAGTTTTATTCAGTAAAAAAAGTTACATAACAAGGTTTGAACAATATAACATTAATATTTACAGCTTTAGGATAAATCTGTTAGGGTCTATTTAGTTTGATCAATATCCCTTCATTTATATCGGGAAAGTTTACAGCCGAGAATCTCAGTCAGATTGTGTCTCTATAAATCGGATTCTCATCTGTTTAGCGTGTGTGTAAATTACCGCGCATGCCCGTGCATGCGTTCCTTAAGTGAAGCTGGGGAAGAAGCGGTTGCGGCGGCCAGCGCTGCGCGGCTCTGGTTCGCTTCGCCTGCGCGTGCCCTGCTTCTCCCTGCGTCTGCGCTCCAGGTCCTCCTCCAGCACCTAGGGCACAAGGGGAACCACACTTCCACGGTTACTAAACATCTCTTATTGTACATCCTTATAGATACATTTCTCACAAAATGAGTCCATGCTTAATTCTGTAAAAATTCTTGGTTTCATAACAAAAATTCATTTACTAGCAATGTTTAACATGTCTCTACATACCGCACAGATATTTGTCATGTTTCATTGACACATTTTTTGACTGGCTCATTCAGTTCTGTTCTTGTCATTTTGCTATAAATTGCAGCTGTACTCTTAAAAGAGTATTAATCACAAAAAATTGGTGTCTTTTGTTATTGCAAATGGGTTACTATTTATAAAACACTAAGTGAAACTGCTTGTCAAGGATCTATTTTAATTCAAAACAGCTTTTCAAGAAGGGCTTCAGTTTATTACTACTTGAAATAAACGTTTTACTTAAAACTAGTGGTTATTTCTATTGTGATGTATTTTGTGAACAAATTAATAAAATAATTCCAACTCCAAGTTGTACTATTAGTGTTTTTAATAATTATTACTCACACACCATTATTTAAACTGGAACTCCCCAATATAATAAATATGGCGTCCCATTCATGTCAAAACTCATGTCAAAAAAGGTGATAAAACACAAAGGGAGAAATATAAACCTTCAAGTTATAGTATTTCGCAGACGTGACTATCCCACTCACGAGGACGAATATGAACTAGAGAGCCCGGACAGAATCGCGTGCGCGTGTTGTGATATCGCGCTCAAACTGTGCTACTGAAATGTTTTTTTTATTACTCCCCGATTTGATTGATACCCTCGCACACCAAAAAGATTATCTTCGGCAGATTTCTGTGCTTCATTAATTTTCGCCTGGAGTTTTAGTATGGTGCTGGTTTTGATAGTTTGTGGGGCGGGTTCATGACCCCTTCAGAAGACAACGATGAGCCAGTGAGCCACATCATTCTTTTGGCTCAGCTCAGGAAAAATAACTGGCTCTTTCGGCTCCCAATCTGCTCTTCATTTAGTATAACTTCTGTCTTTTATAATTCAGCCAAATTTAGCAATGTAATTATACTAAACCCTATTATTTCCAGAATACCATTATTTTACTTTATGTTTCATATAAAAAAAAACATTAATGTAAAAACATAAAACACTATTACACGTGTATATTGAACGTTGTAAATTACAACAGCACTACATACACTAAACAGGCATCTGGTCCTTGTGCATAAATGTATGGTACAATTCTATGTTAGTGATGGACGAAATAATGCCCAATGAACCATTTGTTGTATTTTCTGACTTTCTAATAGATGGTGCTCTTGGTTTGGGTCATACTTTGTGCCATTTTTTGAACATAGAGCACCATTTAGTACAGTAATACTACTGACACATGACTAGCTAACGAAAAGGAACATTGACCGGTTAAAAGCAAACCATGGTTTATCTATCTTATAATAATAATTTAACACTAAAGCTTTGAGTCTTTTTATGAGCATACAGTCAATCACAAAAGCAGGAGCCATCAGTCGACAGCATTCAGCGACGGAAACGCCAGCCATGACTCCGCCCCCAAACTCTCGAAACCACCCACATCAATATCTGAGCAAAAAATTTCACTCAAGCACAAAGAGCAGCCAAAGGCAGTCCACTTGACACGTGAGGATATCTTTCAAATCGGGAAGGAAAAAAAAACATTTCAGAAAGAAAGAATACAGTTTGAGTGCAATATTATGACACACTCGCACGCAATTCATCTATCTGTGCTCGTAAGCGGGATATTTATGCAAACAAAATGCTACAACTTGCTGGTTTAAATTTTGCTCTTTTTTATCGCCCTCGAGTTGTGACATGGAGGTAACACCATAAAATAAACTGGCCCTGGTGAAGAAGTCTGACTAAGACACCTGGAGCACCGAACATAAAAAAGCTTCTCTGTATTTTCAGAAGAAGCTGTAAAACTGGAAGCCCGATGTGTAGAAATTTATGATAGTAAGTACTGTATCTGTTTTTCTGCTGTAGTGTATAAACAACAAACAAATTACAATCAAACAACAGGATCGAGCCTGTGACAGTTCAGCGGGTCATTGCATACCATAGTTCTTAGGGGATAGAAATGGATCTTTCAGGCCATCCCACCCCCCAGGCCCCTCAAGCCCCCCACGCCTGCACCACTTCACCTCCTTCCTGCAGGACAGCCTGTTCTTCCACTCGTTGAGCTCTAGGGTGTGCTCATTCTCCAGGCCCCTGATCTTCGTCTTCTCACGCTCCACCAGCAGCTGCAGCTTCTCATTCTGATGGAGCCCAGCACAGCACAATGGTCAGTACGCTACACGCGCTAGTGCACAGCCAGCCCCCCGCGCGAGTGCCCCCACCAGCTTCGGGGCTGTGCAGCTCACGCCCCTTCAACTGTATGACCTTGCAAAGCTACGCAAGACGTGCCTATTATACTCCCTAATGGGCATCTGTGTTGTGGAATTGTGTGACATTCTCATCTGCAGTGAAAATGCAAGTGGAAATGCGCATGACTGTAGGAGGAGAGTAGCATTACCTGCAGCTGCTGCAGCTCAGCCACGCTGCTCTCACACTGCTCCTGGAGCTCCGTCTGCTGCTGCTCATGGCTTTGCTGCAGGTTCTGCTTCTCCTGCTTCTGCCTCCCATCCTCCTCCAACAGAAACTGCACAGACCAAGGTCATGTGACCTTTAACAGGCAGCCATTGGGAGAGTATGCAACTAAACAAACTTCTAACGCCTACTGCAGATGAAAAGCACCGATACCCATGTCTGACAGAAAAAACAAGCTGCGGTAGGCAGAGCTAACCTGGCTGAGGCGTTGCTTCTGCTCAGCGCTGCTCAAACCCTGCTTTCGCAGCTCCAGTTTGAACTGCACCAGGTGGGCCTTGGCCTCAGCGCGCTGGGAACGCTGGAACTGTGTCC
Organism: Mormyrus hasselquistii; assembly: GCA_026779605.1. Taxonomy (NCBI): domain Eukaryota; kingdom Metazoa; phylum Chordata; class Actinopteri; order Osteoglossiformes; family Mormyridae; genus Mormyrus; species Mormyrus hasselquistii. The sequence continues at coordinate 30,660,812 of JAODKE010000125.1, forward strand.
TCTCCTGCATCTGGTGTGCTTTCTGCTCCTCAATAAGGGACTGGTGAAAGCGGCTGCTGCGTTCCTTGTCCTGAATGGGGTTAATGCGTGCCGGTGATGGGATGAGAGTGAATAGCAGGAATGTGCCAGGGGAGGTGGGAGATGAATATCAGGTTTAGCTAATCTGAACCACAATGAAGTCTCATTTTATCTTAATTGCAGAGTTTGCATATAATCTAAACTACTGCTAGCCTGGTTAATATTATAATTTTATTTGTTTTAACACTTAGGCATTTTATAGCACTATATTTTACTGGGTTAACCGACCATAAGTAGTATGAACAAGAGGATCCCTTCTGGGAATCGTACCCACAATCCTTAAGGTGTGACAGTATATCATTAACTGTTACCATACCACCTTGTGATTGCCTAAAACAGGAATGAAAAACGTGGACTGTCCGGGATTCCCCAAGGACTGGGTTGGGAAAACACTGACCTAATGCATTCACATAAAGGTTGAGGAATACATTTAGTGCAGCTGCAGCAGGGGACTGACCTTGCTGTGCCTCTTTGTGAGCTGCTGCCTCTGCAGTGAGAACTGCTCCTTCACCTGCTGCTTGAACAGGTGATATTTCTCCTGCAGGTGGCGCTGTTCCAGCTCCCAGATCACTGACTCCCGGGCTTCAGAGTGGGAAGACACAAACAGAGGTCGTTATTTCGGCTTGTTACTGGGTGATCCTTTAAGACAGTAAAATGCAAAAACCCAAATTTAGCCATTGGGAATTCGAGTAGAGTTTTCGTGCAAATCATATTATCTTTAGTGCTCTGCTTGGTGTCCTCCAAGTGTATCTTAGATGCCTCGTTGTCTGCAATGTACGACAGGGCAAGTAAACAAAGCAACCCAGGACATGACAGGATTTTTGGCTTTTGCCCAGGGTTCAATGTGTAGGATTCACTGTTGGGCATTTCAGGTCCAGAAAGTACAAATCCAGACCAAGATTTTGTTTCTACCAACCAGCTGAGTCTCTGTGACTGTGACTGTTTATGCTCAACTGGTTGGTTGAAACAAAATTGATGGTTTGGGTAATCAATACCTCACTGAGTCATTTAACTCATGAAATTGTTCAACTGATGAGTTGAGCTGCTGGCAAAAATGTAACAAATACATAGAATGACTGAGGAGAGATTTGGGAACCAAAGCAGTGAATGTGCAGCTAAGTAATCAGTAACTTTCTGGAGAACAGAAAAAATATCTTGTTTTTTTATTGTGCTACTGTTAATTTGCATATTTTGTAAAGTTGAATTGTGCATTTATTTCCTTAAAAGAATATGTACTTTCTATCAAGACAGTTTCTTTGACTGCCTAAGACCTTTTCAAAGCACTTCTAGGTCAAGATCCCATATTGAATAAACTGCATTTGAACATGGGGAGGATGAATGGATGGATCATACTGCATGCAGGGTAGCGCAGACGTCTTGCTTGAGGGAGTTCTGTACCTCTCTTGAGCTGCTGGGTCTTGACAGTGACCTCCCACTCCATAGAGGCCACCTTCCTCTTGTGCTCCTGGACAGCCCTCTGCAGACTCTCGTTCAGCTCCTGCTGCTGCTTCTGGAGAAACCGCTGCTCCTGGGCATTTGGAGAAGCGCAGGCCTTGTCTGCACCATTCTGCACCATACGCTTAATGAAATTGGAACCTCCGTTTGCCCAGACAACCAGGCACAATGAAAAAGTTGTGTCGACCCACGTTTCTTTTAACAGTGTACATGTGGAACAGGATGGTGATACAGTCATTGGCACTGTGACCTGACAGCTCCAGCTTTGAGTGCTCAGTGTATGGAGCCTGCATGTTCTCCATTTGGTGTCTTTAAATAGCCAGTTGTCTGAGTGTGTGCCCTCCAGTGGACTAGCGCTATGCGGAATGCCCCCTGCCTCATGTCCCATGATTTCTGGGAAAGGCACCTGGTTCACAGTGACCCTGTACTGGGAGAGCAGTCACAGGAAATGGACAGATAAGCAGACGTGACCCTGAACGTGTTTCATAAATAATTCCCAGATCACTCACCTCCCGGGGGTCGGCTTTGAGTGCCGGCGCCTTGCGCTCCCGCTCCTGCTGCGCCTTCAGGCGCCGTGCCTCCTCCCGCAGCCGCGCCGTGTGCTCCGCCTCCATGCGATCGGCCTGCTGCCGGTACTGTCGCTCCACCCTCTCCAGCTCTCCGTCGTAATATTGTTTCTTGCTCTGCATTGAGGCAACATAAAGAAATGGTGTTTTTTGGCCCACAGTCAGCCCACACAGATGAATAACAACCCATTTTTCCACTTCAGCCAAGGTGAGGCGGTGATGGCAGCACAGACATTGTTTTACAGTATCTGTCTTCCGTAACAAGCTTCACACACGGGCTTAGGAAACACATCTGATTGAGGGGAGGGGGGTGTACCTCTCAATATTTAATGAGGTATTAAACCCCCCCCCCCCCCCCCACACACCAAAAAAAACAAACCTTTGCGTTTTAATTATCAGGTCGTGCCCCCTAGTATCAAACTCTCACTTAGCGTTATGCAACTTACTCAAACTTACCGTCATTTCTTGCTCAATGTGGCGGAACATCTGCTCCCGCTGCTGCTGCAGCCGCTGCTCCATCTGCGCATACTCGCGCTGCTCCTCACGCTGCAGAACCTTGAGTGCATGCAGCTCCTGCCGTCTGCAAAGTTACAATACAAGCAGCTACAGATGGTGTTGTTTGTAAGCGTCTTATTTTTATGCAAACGTAGGTGCTCTGTGGAATTCCGGAGTCATTTTTCAGTATTCAATATGACTTACGAGCAACGTGATCACGGTATTTTCACACTAAGGGGGTGACATTACCTGACAGATCGCAGCAACTGATCCTTTTTGTCACCGTCATTGATGACTTTAGATGTGGTAACACTCACTTCCCGCCCGTCCACCATGAACTTCCGCGTCTTTTTGATTGTTTTTCTGTTAGAAGGCAGGTCCTAAAAGGGAGGCAATGGGAGGAGGCAAGAAAGGATCGATCTGGGCTACATTTTGACTTTTTTGTGGAAGGTAGCCTTAATCTCTGGGCTCACTCACCCCGTCAGCTCCTGATGTTAGAGGAAATGGAATCTCCGTGTCTGGGCTGTTAGGCTGGCTCTTGTTCAGAGGCGATCCTGGTTGATCCTCGGTGAGCTGGTGACCATCGGATCTAGTGCTCACGCTGTCTGGCGTTTGGGACCCTGCAGCAATCCCGTTCAGAACATCTTCCTGCCCTCCGTCTCTGTTAATCTCAATCTCCACTGCAAAGTTTACCCTCTTGCGGGATTTCTCTGACTCAGCCACTGACTCTTTGCTGTCCTCAGGCATCTTGGAATCAGCATTTCCTCCATGGTCTGTTTCCTCCTTCTGCTCTTCAGGCAGCTCTGTCACCTCTTCTGTCGTAGCTCCTGGCACCTTTCCAAGATCTCCTGCCATTATGTTTTTTGTCCTTTCCTTCTCCACCTCCTCTTTCTCCTCCACTATTTCTGCTCCAACAGCATCTGTCTCTTCAACTTTCCCATCCTCATCTGTTTCTTCCTTGTTTAAACTTTCGAAATTCACCGGCTCTGGCTGGTTTTCTGTTTTCCCAGATTCCTTCTCTTTTTCCATGTCATCCTCCTCTGTCTCTATCCATCCGACTTTTTCCTTCTCTAACTGTATGTATGAGATGTTGGTTTCGTTATCAGCCAATACCGTTGTCTCCTGTTTAGACTGTGTGGTCTCACTGCCATCATGCTCAATGCCTTCATCATCAGCTATGTCTGAATGGACCAGTGATTGCTCAGTGTCCATTATTTTTACATCCAGTTCCTCCAATACTTTATCTTTTTCATACATCTCCACTGACCCTACTTCCTTTTGCGGTCCCACCTCCTCACAGTAACCTTCTGCCTCACTCTCTTGCTCTTTTATTTTCAGTATTTCTGTCTCCTCCACAATTCCTTCTTCTATCCTCTTTACCTCGTTATGTTCCACACCGTCAATTTCAGGTTCTTCCAGGTCCTTCACAGCTTTCTCTATCACACCCTGGCTTTCTTCTCTAATGTCAATTTCTTTTGTCGGCACAATAGCTCGAAGATGAGCTTCTTTGTTTATTGTGCACAAATCCAGGTATTCCAGTGCTGAAAACCCCGATTTCCCATCACCTTTTGAGTAAGTCTTTGGCCAGTCTAGTGATAAGGCTAGGACCAGTTCATTTTGCAGACGTAGCGGCGTACGGGAAATGTCACAGGTGAATACCATATCCTGATGTGGCGTTTTGCTGTTTTGGGAGCATTCTGTAGAACTTGTAGGCACTGCCTTATCCGCATTGACCTCAATTACCAAGCCTGTACAATCCTCATCTGAAGCTGCAGCATTGTCAGCTTCATAATCACAGGTAGGACCCATGTCTATTTCAGGTGACTCCGTTGCTTGACATTCAGCCTTATGTGGTCCTGCGATCTCTTCCTTATGCTCCACTTCACTGCCTGCTTTGTCACTGCCTCTGGCACCAGCTTCATCTGCTCCCAAAAGGGAAGTGTCTTCTTTACTGGTGGCGCTCATGCTTTTTTCCAAATTCTCCTGGCTTCCCAGAAGGCCGAGTCTCTCAGCACTTGATGTGACCACATGGCCGCTCCCCTGCGCCTCATTCTCATTCCTCTCAGCCTTCGGTTCCTCCCAAAAGCCCGACTTGCATCGTCTGGAGCTGCCAGTGAGGAAGGAGAACAGGGTTCCGGGGACAGACAGACGCCTCATCAGTTTCTGCTTGTTCTTTGCAGCGCTGGATGATCTCCGCGTCACGGGAACACTCTCATTCTTCTTCGGCTCCACAGAGGCAACGGGGTCCCCGTCTCTGTTGCCTTGTTCCATAGCGGGCGGGGCATCTGGAGGGCATTCGGACGGCTTCGGTCCATTAACATCTCCCTCATCCCCCGGCCGGGTGCCCTGTTTCTCAGAATCATTAGCCATCTCTTCTGGCAATGACCTCTGCAGGTCCAACAGCAACTGGAAAGAGAAAACGCACCTTAAGAATATGAAGTTCTTAATCTAGCAGGATAACTATGGAGGGAAATCCCGGACATTTTTCAAAAGGAATTGAAAATTGCATTTGCAATTGCGTTTTGCATATGTGGATGCATAAAGTGTGACATAATTCAAATGCAATTGTAAATTTTGCATTACTGTTTGCTTTTTCGCTTTCGCGAACGAACACTGACTGCCAAATTTCAAATGAAAAAGCAAAGTCCATTTGCAGTTGCATTTCCCGTGTCTTACAAGTTATGAGCCTGTCATATTTAAATAGCAAAATCAATTACCACGTCTGCTTTTTCACTTTCTCTGCGTCGCGTATGTAGCCTGCCAAAACTCAAACGCAATCGCAATTCATTTTGCATTTGAATTTCCGACGCGTTACACGGAAACCTGTCAATCAGAGTCATGGGTGGGTCTATAATGTGGGGCGTGATTGTATGGGAGTGACGTCACTCGCAGTCTGCCGCATTTTGTCAGTCTCGCGGGCGTCGGTCAGAACAGAAGCTCAGGCCTAATTAATGCACAGTTTTGTCATAATGGAAAAGTCAATTTCCCAACTACTACGAGAGGCGGCTGCAGCTCTGGAATAACATAGAGTCCCGAGAACATCAGTCGGGACTCCATCATCGACTGCAACTTCCCCTGCAATGAGAGGCGCAAGAAGTGACTGTCAGGGTGAGGAATTATTATTTATTATTTTATTTATTTAATAATAAACTATGTAACTATTTAACAAGATATCATTTGACAACAACGTCTTTCTTGTACCTGTAAAAGGCGTCCGGTCTGGGTTTAAAAATTGTCTAAAATATCCGAAATTTTATTTTTTATGTTCTGTTATGTTCATGCGTATTTAGTACTGAACACCAGTTCACCGTGCACAGTTATGTCATAATGGAAAAGTCAATTTCCCAGCTACTGCGAGAGGAGGCTGCAGTTCTGGAACTACATGGAGTACCAGTAAAAATTATTGATGTTTCTGATAAAGAGAAGTGTAGCATATCAGTGTTCCCCTTTACACAGTACCCCCCACTGAAAGAAGAAAGTGAGATATATGTATATTTGTATTGAAATCATTACAGAATATTCACGTAGGAGACTGGTGTTCAGTACTTCACTGTTGTGAAGAACTGGTGTTCACACTTTATGCGTCCACATATGGAAAACGCAATTGCAAATGCAATTTGCAGTTCCTTTTGAAAAATGCCCGGGATTTCCCTCCATATAAGTAGATTACTTATCTATATAGATCAGTGGTTCTCAACCTTTTTTTGCAGTGGGCCGCATTATGTCCAAGTTCAAGTCTCACGGGCCGCATATTATTTA
>JAODKE010000125.1:30707248-30719119 GCA_026779605.1 Mormyrus hasselquistii
TCTCTCTCCTGCCTCCCCATCTCTTTCTCCCGCTCCCTCTCTGTCACTCTCTCTCCTGCCTCCCCATCTCTTTCTCCTGCTTCCTCCCTGCCACTCTCTCTCCTGCCTCCCCATCTCTTTCTCCTGCTCCCTTCCTATCTCTCTCCCTCCTGCCTCCCCATCTTTCTCCCGCTCCCTCCCTGTCACTCTCTCCTGCCTCCCCATCTCTTTCGCCCGCTTCCTTCCTATCTCTCTCTTTCCCTGCCTCCCCGTCGCTCACTCTCCCTGCTTCTCCATCATTCTTTCTCCTGCCTTACTTAGGGTTTTGGACCCTGCAGAAGCTTGGAGTCTGTGACAGAATCGATTCGCCATTGCTGCCCTGCAGTTTATCACGCCTTTTGTGCTTTTTATCTCTTTGAAGTGTTTTCGCTTGTAGAATCCTGGTCAAGATGCCAATAATCACAACAGTATCTTTCCATGAAAGCCATGCAGCAGATTTTCTACTCTTGTTACACAAACGTTTGTACACATTTGCCAAAATATGTTGCCATTGCCATGGAGATGATTCAAGAGGCATTGGTAAACAGTGTGAGGTGAAATTTCAAGAACCCACAAACTCATTAAAGACACACAGCGTTGGTATGGATGTGTAAAAGGTACCAAGGTTTTGTTCACTGTTCCCTTTTTTGCGTGTTACGACTTGATGATATGAAATAACCCCAAATGTGCCATTTGCTATGACAATGGCTTGCTGGCTGTTCCTTGCCACCTTCTTCCTGAAGCATGCCAGTGTATTGTGAGGGGGGTATCTGGTTTGGGTAACCGGTTCCCTGCACACTTCTTCACACCAAAAATGTCCAAACACGGCCTGGCAGACCTGGACCTGTTGGACTCATCCAGCAAGGTTTTTCTGGTGGCTGATGCCATCAAAGGTTGCAACCCTTGAACCTGAAGGTACTTCTGGTTTTCAAGATTAGAAAATGAGAAATTAAATAAATTCGGTGGGTCTTTTACCCAGATCCAGTTCCCCTCTATCCCGACACCAGTGGAACGTGGCATGCTTTGAGGCTTGGAGAATGCTGATCCTGCCCCTTCTCCTGTGTCCCTGTGATCCCATTGGTGCAGTGTGAGCAGTGACACGCCCTCCCTCTCTGTGTACGGCCAGGGGGTAGGCTGCTGTGCTGTGAGGCGTGCCCCGCCTCCTTCCACCCCGAGTGCCTGAGCATGGAGATGCCTGAGGGGGCGTGGCTCTGCCCAGACTGCAGATCCGGCAAGAAGCCTCATTACAAGCAGATCGTTTGGGTCAAGCTAGGAAGCTACAGGTAACATGTTGCGTTTTCGTTTGTTTGTTGCCTTTATTACAAATAGTATTAAGCAGAAGTTTGGGAAGGACCAACAGGTGGTATGGTGGTTTTAAGTCTAGAAAGAGGATTCCTGCTGTTGCACCATGATGCAAGTCCCAAAGCTGGACTAAGGTATATTAAGGGAGTGAACAGGACACCCAGCCTGATAGTCAAATGGCCTCTGTCTCCTCTTCAGGTGGTGGCCAGCGGAAATCTGTAACCCCCGCCAGGTTCCCTGTAACATCCAGACCCTAAAGCATGACATCGGGGACTTCCCTGTCTTCTTCTTTGGATCCCATGACTACTACTGGATCAACCAAGGCCGGGTCTTCCCCTATGTGGAGGGTGACAAGCAGTTTGCGGAAGGGCAGATCAGCCTCAACAAGACGTTCAAGAAAGGTACGGGTGGACCAGCCTTTGCATGTCCATCTTGTCTCTAACTGCTCATTCTGTAGTAGGACCCTGTGATAAGCCTTTACTTAAGGTCATGTTTTTAGCAATTTTTAAACACATTCATAATGCATTATTATGCATTCATAAAGCAATATAAACATGGCTATGAACATTTATAAAAAGGTATAACGCAGATCTTCTATAGGAAGCATTCTTTGTCACAGTATGACAGTGTGGTACAGCAACTGCGCAGCAGGGGACAGGAAGGACTTGGCATGGGTAGTGAGATCAGCACAAGGGATCATGGGAAGTCCTCTTCCGGACCTGGACTCTGTATATGATGGAAGGGTGCAGAAAAGGGCCAAAAGTATAGCTGCGGCTCTCACCCATCCAGGAAATGGACTGTTTGTACCACTGCCTTCGGTATAGGAGCGTAAAAACATGTACCAGCAGACTGAAAGACAGCTTCTTCCCCAGAGCTGTGAAGCCCATCTGCCCCTGCTGATTCACACACATGCATCTACCCCTGACCTGCTCCCCTGCAGACATACACACATACACACTCGTATTCCTCCTCTGCAGAACCATGCACACGGATCACTGGTCTCTGCGGGCATATTACCTCAGGAAAAGTCTGGACTCTATGATGTTTTTACTGCTGCTGTCTTTTATATTTATCTGTTTATTATTTATAGTGTATTGTGTATTTAGGTATTCTGCCTTGAAGCTAAGTCCTACCAACAAAATTTTGTTATGTGTCTGCATAATAACAATAAAGAAAACTATTCTATTATCGACGAGAGCTTCCTAAAGCATGCATAATACATTATACCTTTTGGTAAATGTTTAGAACCATGTTTATAATGCTTTATGAATGCATTATTATTTGTTATGAATGTGTTTTATAAAATACTGAAAACATGGACTTAAGTATGTGTTACTGGCCCAACCACTGATGTATCATAGCCATCATGTCACTAACAGGTGTTGAGGTTAGTTACAGTTACACGTCCCCCATGAGTAGAAAGTAAGCCACACCGCTCTCCTTTGGGTTCCCAGCACTTGAGGAGGCTGCCAGGAGGTTCCAGGAGCTCAAGGCACAGAGGGAGAACAGGGAGGCCCTAGAGCAAGAGCGGAACTCCCGCAAGCCACCACCCTACAAGTTCATCAAGGTCAGTGGCCGTCAGTGGCTGACTGAACGCTACCGGCCATCACAGCAGATGCGGATGTCGACAATAGTCAAGTTCCTTTGGCGTGTCAGGGGAGTTCAACTTGCCTTCCAAACCGGTGTCCTTCTGGCCTCTGTTGTTGCCAGGCCAATAAGCCAATGGGGCAGGTGCAGGCACAGGGGACAGACCCATCAGACATCCCACGCTGCAACTGCAGACCGACGGACGAGAGTCCCTGCGGCCGTGACTCGCAGTGCCTGAATCGCATGCTGCAGTGCGAGTGCCACCCGCAGGTGTGCCCCGCCGGCGACCGCTGCCACAACCAGCGCTTCTCTCGCCGCCTCTACCCCGAGATGGAGCTCGTCAAGACCGAGGGCCGGGGCTGGGGGCTGAAGACCAAGCAAGACCTGAAGAAGGTGAGGCCCTTGTGGGGTGTTATCACCAGGCCTCTGGATTCAGTTCAGGCTGTGCCATCCATGACGAACAGACAAACAGACACTCAATCAGTCAGTCAGTCCCAGGGGGGACATTAAGGATGATGGCGTCACCGCAGAGTTTGGGATTGCGGTCAATCCTCTAACGCTGGAGGTTTGAGGCAACAGTGCTACTCACTGAGCCATCATTACACCCAGTTAGGCATTGAAGGTACTTTGTTTACTGGCTTTTAAGTACTTAAATTAAAATTCCTTATTGGATATTTGTCATTGTCAAAGGGGGATTTCGTGACTGAGTATGTTGGAGAAGTGATTGACTCAGAGGGGCAGCAAATCAACAACACTCACGACAACCACGAGACCAACCTCCACACGCTTACGCTCACTAAGGTATGTGTGACGAGAGGACAGGGCAGCTAGCCTGAGATCGGTTCTCTGATTGGAGGGGGGGGGCACGCACGTGGGGCGAGTCACGCAGAATGTGTCTTCATCCGCAGGACCGCAAGATCGATGCTGGGCCCAAGGGGAACTTCTCCGCTTTTATGAGCCACAGCTGCCAACCCAACTGTGAGATGCAGAAGTGGACAGTGAACGGGGACATCCGGGCGGGCCTCTTCGCCATGCGCGACATCGAGGCAGGTGAGGATACCTTGTGTGCTTACTGACTTTTCTCTCTGGCTTTGGTGTTTCGTCACTTCACTGTCTACGCAGATTCTGTGAATTGTAAAAGAAGCTGAGTACAATGGCGCCCCTACTGCATTTCATTTATTTATCTTTTATATTTTATTTTATTCAAGTTGAGTTACGACCAAAATTTTGTCTCTAAAGCTCTGTTTTGTCTGATGACAAAATATCTCAGCTCAGCCGAGCTCGGTTTTGAATAACTACAGTATCATTTACCTGACACATGGGTGGAAGGTCAAAAAGCCCCGAAGTCCCTTTTTTCAGCATCACAACTTCACTCAGTGTAATGACTGTGTTTTGTCTTGGTAGGGTAGATCAGATCCACTTTTATTTTCAGATATTTCATCTTTGATGCTTTAAAACAGAAAAAGAGTCACCGTTGAATGCACCGCTTCAGAAATAAGCATAATATCTTACTGTGTGATGTTCTGAACAACAGCAAGAAAGGTCTTGAGCAAAATCAAGAACTAAGGGACACCCCATAGCATGCAGTGCACAACAATGGAACGTGTCCTCTGCATCCAACCCATATATCACATTGCGACATAGCAGGGGGCAGCTGATTCAGCCCCCGTTAACTGTGCAAACCGAAAAAAAGGCCTTGCTACTGTAATTGGGTGGACACTAATCGTTATGAGCATTTATTACAGCTCAAAAGGCAGGTAGCTAAGGCAGAAGACGTTTTTGAGGATCTCCTGTCGACCTGCAGCCGTCTTCACAGATGCCTGTTTGTCAGTGACTGATGCTTGCAGGTGTGCCGTTTACCGCAGGCACTGAGTTGACCTTTAACTACGACCTGGAGTGTCTTGGCGACGGGAGAATATCCTGCCACTGTGGTGCAGAGAACTGCAGTGGCTTTCTAGGGATGCAACCAAAGGTGAGGACCCTTTTATCCTGCCCAGAGCATGCCTTCGGGAGGCTGAAAAGGCTGGTGGAAACGTGGAAGTTAATTTGTTAAATATTCCGTCAAAAGCGGGAGCAGTAGCTCCTCTGAACATCTTAAAGGGGAGCATCCCTGCTGCCTGCAGTTTAAAAATGTGATACTCGCTCCGTGACAGTAGGTGGTGCTGATGTGTGTTCTTCTCGCTTATACTCTCTCCAGAGTGCAGTAGTGACTGAGAAGGAAGAAAAGGCCCGCAGCTCGAAGCCGAAGCCCAAGAAACGTAAGGTGAAGCCTTGTGAGGGGAAGCTGGCCCACGAGTACACCTGCTTCCTCTGTGGTGAGGCCGGGGAGCTTGTCACGTGTGACAGGAAGGATTGCCCGAAAGCGTACCACCTCCGGTGTCTGAACATGACCAAGCCACCACATGGTAAGGTCCACCCTGGTGGTGAATTGCTTATTGTGTGTGTCATGTTGGGATTAGAATTTTTCCAGTGGAAATGAATGGAGAGTCCCCACAAAGATAGAATTGTGTGCGTCTGTGTGTGTCTGTGTCTGTGTTAGACTTGTAATCAAGTTCGCTTAAACCAAGACCAAGACACTACCAAGACCAGAGGGTATCAAGGCCAAGACGAGATTAAGACAGACCTAGTCAAGACCAAGACAAATTCGAGACAAGACCGAGACCAAAAAAAAGACTCCCTTAACTTTTGTGTGCTGTTGAGGACTGACATGACGGGTACTGACTGGTCCCAAAGTGTGACAAAACAGCTAACACCTCCAAACACTCTCTGAAGAATGGGAAATATGTAACTGATTTCAATTATACTTCATTTGTAGATTAAATTGTAACATCAAATTGAAAATACACAATTATGAACTTGAAATTGTCCCATTGAAGTAGTACTAGCCGAATGACACTGTATGATATCAACTTCTCTGAAATGGATTAGGCCTGTTAAGTCAACACAACATGATATGCAGATTTTATTTAAGTCAATGGTCATATTTATTTAATCAACACCATTTTAAGTACAATAGTGTAATCAAACAATATAAAGACATGCGCACACGTCACGTGAATCAAATGCAAACTACAAATACTATACACCAATACAAACTGCACATCAAATTGTGCATTAATAAGAATAAGGACAAGTGCTTAAAAGATTCTGACATCTTGATGCAGTGACATGTGATTACAGCACACTGCCAGTGATATGTTGTTCAGTAGGGCAAGAACAATAGAACACAGACATTATGGACAAATAACAGATTGATAAACTAACACAGTTAGATGAAATACTTAAAAATAGAGAGAGAGAGAACAAGATCATCACTGATGCTGGATCTAATGTTTAACTAGCGCTACACTTATTTTGCGCATATAATGCGTATTTTGATTGTGTGTCATCGATACTTTTCACTCCAAATCTCCCGACCACTATGTTGATCTGAGACAGCAAGACCAAGACAGCGAGACCAACACAAGACGGAGGGATGCGAGACCAAGACAAGACCAAGACTGTGACAGGACCAAGACCGGTCTCGAGACATCCAACTCTAGTCTGTGTGTGTGTGTCTGTGTGTCTGTGTGTGTGTGTGTGTGTTTTCCTGCCTCATCTCTACAACAGGCTGCAAACTCATTTGCTTTGCATAAGTTACATGGAAGTATCGTCAAAATATCTGTGGTGCTTTTAGCCTTTGAACCCATGTACACTGCAGTTAACCCTGCCTGCCTGTATACTTCCCTCACTGGCGGCACTGCAGGACACTGGGAGTGTCAATGGCATCAGTGCAGCGTGTGCCAAAGCGCAGCCACATCGTCCTGCCACTACTGCCCCAGTTCCTTCTGCCAGGAGCACGAGAGGGGTGCTCTTGTGCCCTCCGTACCTGACAGCAGCCCCTGCTGCTCAAGACACAACCCTGAGATGCCCCCTGCACTCGTGTCCCACCTCGACGAGATCAAGGTCAAAGAGGAACCACTAGAGCCCGGAGAAGGCGCCCCCTACTGATGTCCTGGAGTAAGAACAAGAGAGGAATAAGCGGAGACGTAGTAGATAAGGATTGGGCCTGAACAGACATCTCTGGTTAAACAGAAATCAGGAGATCCAGCACAAGTCTTTCATTCCCCCAGCCTGATAGATAATAAAAGCCTGCCACATTTATGCGGTTTCACTCAACAGAATAAAAGCTGAACCTTCTAGAACCATAATATTTAACCCACTTATTGATCTTTATTTTTCTATTATTCAGTAGTGTGTACTTTATAGCAGTGGTCATTTCAAATTGAATTTATTCAGTTTCATGTGAAAAGTGCTTTTTCTGTGACATTGGTTACTAGGCTGCTGTTATATACTCTGTTATATGACTTATTGACAATGCCGCTGTCTCCACTTCTTCCCTTTCTTGTTCCCATAAAGGTTCATTAATCTCTCCAAAAATACTGGATTATGTACCTCATATATAAATATATAAAATATTTGTGCAATTTTAACTGAACTGCATCACATTTCAGAGCATTATACCAAGAGCCCATCGAAATCCTCATCGTAGGATTCTTCAGAGTTGCTTAACAGATGATAATTAAGCAGATGAAACCCATCTTTATTTTGGGTCAAATTTTTTAACATATATTTATTAAATATATTTATCTGTGTATGTTTACAGCAACACTCTGTGATTTAAAAAAAAAAAAAAATCCCATTGAGGTTTGTGTGTGGGTGTGCGTGCGTGCGTGTGTGTGTGTGTGTGTGTGTGTGTGTGTGTGTGTGCTTGTGTGCGTGCGCGAAAAGTGCATCCTGTTTTAAATGATCTGTTGGTATTCAGATCCTGTATTCTGATGTTCAGTTTTTTGACATCTTGATATAGTCAAGTAGCCTTTGCCAATTCTGAATACTTCCTCCTGTTTGTGAAGTGTATTAATGTGTAATAATCGATCAGTGAATGTGATCTTGGAATGTCAGAAGAGTTTTTTTATTTTTAAGAAATTTCAAGAGAATATCTTGGTAAAAATGCATTTGGCTCCCTGTTTTGGACAAATTGTTTGTTTATACTCCAAAATATAGGTAATGGCAAATCTTGGGCAGAATGTTGCAGAATAAAGATCATTTGTATTCTTCCATGTAATGAATTTTAATGTCACATTTTTAAGTCTATACCAGGAAGTCTATACCAGGAAGTATCCTTATGATAAATTTGGTACCATTTTACAATAAGACTACCCTTATAAAGGGTTTATGAATGGTTTGTAATCAGGTTATTAATTAGGTTGGAACACATTTGTATATCATTAATAGACAATTAGAAGCAGTTTCTGTTTATGAATGAGTTACTACCAATTATACGTGCCAAAAGGGAGCCTTATTGCAAAGTAGTACCATAAATTTTAATAATTAAAACATATTTCTTTGTATGTGTTATGAAACAGGTCTCATCTTTACACTTCGGTATATTTGTTTGTTTAAAAAAGTGTTTTGAATGTGTGCTCTATCCACCAGATCTTAATCCAAATTAATAAATCTTAATACTGCACCTGTCGACAACTGGTACAGTTCACACCAAATACTGCTGAATCTTTCTGGACTGTTTTCGCTATAATGTTTCTATTTCCAAATTGTTTTAATAGAGGCGGATTTCAAAGCTTTCCCATTTGTTTTTGTTTTTTTTTGTTGTTGTGACTTTTTTATTTTATACTTTGCCTTTAATCGTTTTTATCAATCCTGTATTACATGCAGCAATAATCTAACATATTATACCATTTCATCATTATGGATATTTTAAAACATTGTAATTGTTCGATCAGTGGAATATATATCATGTAAAAAATGTCGCTCGGTGATGTGATCATTTGCATCCTTTCATAGGTTTATGTGACATTTACTGTGATGAGCACTAGCAAGAACTTTTATTTCATAAAATATAGTGAATCTGACCTAGAATATGAGTCTTGATCACATGAGGCTTTTTAAAATGACATCAGATCCTTCTCCAACTATGTAACCTGTCATAGCCACAGTAGCCAAGATTACTTCACCTGTGTCGTGAAAATACCGTAATGAACTTTAAATGGCAAGTAGCTGTTGTGGTGTGAAGTACTTTTTGAAGATTTATACTCATGTAGTTACTCTGTACTTGCCAAAAAACACATTTCATGTTTATACCTCAGTATTTTTATTTTCACCACCTCTTGTTTGACTTTGTCATCAGGCACTGGTGACTGCAGTTAATGTGTGACATTATACTCTTGTGTGTGAAAAAGGAGGTTGTCCACAAAAGCCAGTGCTTAGAGAAGGACATAAGGGAACTTAATTAGTCAAAGCTGATTTGAATACATTTTTATCCCAATACTTCCAGTTAGTATTAGTTACTGTCACGTTCTGCACGTCAAGTCACTTTATTCACTGGAAGAATCAGATGCCTCTTCAGAAATTCCTTGAAATTTACTTGAAATTTTTATGCCCATTGTCTATAAGTGTTGTTTTTATTTTTGAGTAAGAGTATTGCAGTATTGCAGTATTGGTACTGGATACTGTTGTTATGGCTTTACATTAAGAGCTGAAAGAGCTTTTCCAGAGCTCCAGCAGTGCGAGCCCCAGCTTCTGCTCTTTCTGCTGAAATCACCCCCTTCCTCCCAGCTTCCTCAACCTTCCCTTCCTTCTGTGTGTTTCAATTACCTCCGTTTTCTATCGAGTTTTTGCGCTTCTGCTGCTCACTTGTATGCTAGGGCTCTGTGTTCCAGAGTTTTTTCTTTGCGTTGCTCATTCCCAAGTAGTTCCAAATACAGCTGAACAGGTTTCAGTGCATTATTGTCTCTAAATTGCCCTGTACTGCACTGGCAGTGCTTGCGTGGCGACCCCCACGAAGGGCTCCAGGCTAACCTCAACCCTGTAACAGATATTTGGTAATGGTTGGACGGATGGAGGTGGGGATGGTTTACACATACCTCAGGATTAACCGTTTCAGTTCTTGACAGGCATTTTCCGCCATATTAATCCTGAAATTGTTTTCATATGTGTCATGACATGTCTTAATGATTGACAGGACCATTATCCTCAAACCACAAAATATATTTTCTTTGAATATTTATGTATTATGATTATATACAGTGCGTATTGACCTCACCTTGGAATTTAACTTTAGATTTTTAAAAACATGACACATCTGCTTTAAAAGGGAATTATGTCCTGGATCATTATGAGCATGTCAGTTTCGTTCATTGTTGTATAAACTTCTATGATTGTTGACTCTTATCACCAAACTATACACTCAGATGTAATAAAACAATCCAAAATTATATTGTCTTAGACTGAATAAATATCATCTTCAGGACACATTGTAGTGTGGACCTTCTGCTAGGGTTATATGTGTATTGATGTTGAAACAGAGTGACTACAAATATTTGTTTTCTTGTTCAGCTTACGTTACTGCTGATGTAAAAGAGTTATGCTTGTAGACTTGTACATAAGAAATAGAAGATAAAACAGTCATTTTGATGTAGTGTCTTTAGAATGCCTGTAATATTTAGCTTATTAACGTGTTTAGGGACGTATATTTTTTGTACGTATATTAACTGTCTTTTTTTAATTTCAGATTATGACCTCAAAATGTTTTCCTCTGTCAGAGTATATTCTGAAGGGTTTTTACGTAACATTCCACAGATCTGATCATTTTCAGAATTTGCTTGAGGTTTGACTTCAATAAAACAATGCATTATGTTTAAAAAAACGGAGTTGGATATTTTTATTAACTAATATTGGATATTGCAAGGTGTCCATGTAACCATGCAAAATTATAGATTTTAATGCCAAAACGTCTCTCCATAATACATATATTAAGTACAAGCTAGTTAAGGTAGTTTCCCGACAATCCCTGTTTCAGTAAATGTAAAAAATGGAATTGCACTGCTTAAAAATATTTAATATCTAAGACCAGAATTGTGCAGAGACTAAATACCTTTGAAGCTCACACACAATTTCACTTTGACGTGCCACTTTCCCGCCACATAACAGGAACTGTAACCATTTTTCTAAAGAAGCATAGGAGACAGAAAAGTTAGATTAAACTTCACATGTAATTTTACATGAAACTCCAAAACAATGGCAGATGAGCAAGTCACTTTGTTAGTTATCTGTTAGTTACTGGGGATTGATTATGTGGTCAAAACTGCAGGATAAATCGCATCCTGAATTGGTTTAAAATGAAACAGCATTTTACCTATAATTTATTTACATGGCTTGTGACATTTTTACACCGACCAGCTATAACATAAAACTACTGACGGGTGAAGTGAATAACATTGATTAGCTCATTACAATGGCACATGTCAAGGATGCCGTTATATATCAAGTCAGTCAGCTCATGAAGTTGAAGTGCTGGATGCAGGAAAAATGGGGAAGTGTAAGGTCTGAGTAACCTTGACAAGGACCAAAATGCAATGGCTAGAAGATTGGGTCAGAGTGGTCTTCCCGGTATGCAGTGGTCAGTACTGACCAAAAGTGGTCCAAGGAAGGCCCTTGGGTCGTGGGCACCCAAGGCTCTTCGATGTTCATGGGGAGCGAAGGCTAACCTGTCTGGTCCAATTTCACAAGAAAGCTGTAGAACAAACTGCTGAAAAAGATACTACTGGCTATGATAGAAAGGTGTAAGAGCACAGTGCATCGCAGATTACTGCATATGGGGCTGCGCAGCTGCAGGTTGTCAGACTGCCCATGCTGACTCCTGACCACTGCTGAAAGTGCCTACAATGGGCAAGTGAGAGAGAATTGGATCATTGAACAATGAAAGAAGGTGGTCTGCTCTGATGAGTCATGTTTCCTGTCATCCTGTGGATCTGCTGGTGCATGTATATTGTTTAACTGGGGAATAGTCGAGACATAGTCCCTCCAGCGTGTCCTGGGTCTTCCCCGGGGCCCTCCTCCCAGTGGGACATGCCCGGAACACCTCACCAGGGAGGCGTCCAGGAGGCATCCTAAGCAGATGCCCGAGCC
>JAODKE010000125.1:30721614-30731887 GCA_026779605.1 Mormyrus hasselquistii
GAATAATGGAAAGAAGAAGAGTATAGTGTGGGTGGGGTGGAGGGGGGGGGGGGGGGGTGGGGGGGGGGGGGGGGGGGGGGGGGGGGGGGGGGGGGTCTTGGCAGTTGGCTGCAGTGGTTGATGAGCTGATGGGATGATAGCATTCAGGATGGCATAGCTTTTGGAGCAGAGGAGTGGAGCCCCTTGGATTCTCTATCTTTGTGAAGCTTTACGGTGAAAGGCTTTGTCTTGGTTGCAGTTCTCTGTTGGGTAGCAGGTTTTCACCAGCAGGCTTCAGGAGGGCTTCTTGTGGGCTTCTCTTCTCCTGGGCTGATGTTCTCCGCCTCTCTTCAGGCTGATGTTTTCAGCTGCTCTCCTCTCCTGGCTTTGTTCTGAGGTGGTCTAAAGTTCATGCATAGGGATGACCAGGAATTCGACTCCTGGACCATTGGCTGATCATCCATTTGGCGGGCTTTCGGAAGGGGGTCTGTATCTGTCCTTTTGGGATTTATGATCAGACTGATTCTCCTTTACTGATGATTTTCATTAGGCTGGTTTAACTTCTGATAATGCACTTTTATGGTAACCACTGACCGGATTTGGAATCAGGAGTGATTTTCCATCAGTTTGACACCAAATATGTCATACCGGCCTAGCGGTTCACACCTCATTCCATATGTATTAATTAATTAACAATAATTTATGTTACTGACACACATCAGTATACGGTGTAGGTGTTTTGGGTTGCATCTCAACAGATGTTACACTTTGTACAGACATTACATGACATATTGACCTTCAGACAGAACATCTTATCCTTAAATAGGCGTGGCCGTTAGTGTGAGCTAATTTCAATTTAAGTTGCACATCTGGGAACAACATATTTTGGTTGGTGTGTTTTATCCCAATTGAGCTTCTCTCCAAAATGGATAATATACATCTTAATTCAGTTCCTCTTAATATAGCATGGTACAGTAGAACATTCTAACGGGACACAAAGATCAGATAAGGGCCACCAAGGAATGTGGAAGAAAAATGGGTGGGTTTGGTACACAAAGGAAGGAGAATCTCTGAAAGTTAGGACACACTAGGATACCTGGTTAGACTTATTCAATTTTCAAGAAAAAGAAACTTTCTTTAGGGTGCTGGTCTGTTGGGGGAGTGGTATGTAAGGCAGGATGTCTGGGAGGGGGTTGTGTTTCAAGTTGAGGGACCCCTGTCCTTGACGTCCACTCTGCTGTCTGTAGGTCCCTAAATCTTTGGGCCATAAAAGTTGGAGTGCTGGCCTCCCTTGTTATCTGTGTATGTCTGGGTGTGTGTGTTTGTGTGTTTAAGTGTGTTTGTGTGTGTGGGGTGACTAACCCCCCTTTGGTGCTTAGGCCAATGTGAGCCTCTCGTACCAGGCTAGGCCTTGTCTCAGGCCACCTGGAACTTAAGCTCTATCATATGTGCATGTGTGATGCTACACCATGATTGAATCACGATTCACTATTCGGGTTTGTCGCCGTGCTGCGGCTGCTTTACACTGATGTCCCCATATTTTTTTCCCTGTGTGCTGAATTACAGGGTACATTTTAAATACTTAAATTCTCTATTACGAATTAGTGCAAAACCATCGTGGCACATTTTGGCCGTTTCATAGTGAATCCCAGCTGTTTCTGGTCACATTGTTCATCCAGGGAACATGTTGTTGCAGACTCTTAAGGATCGTAGTCTCCATAGGAAATGCATCCTAGTTTGACGTTACCTGTAGGTGGCCAGTGAGTGCTTAGACCAGTCCAGTTTACTGCCCATTTGAAGACCCAGATATTTGTAGTCCTGCACAATATCCACATCTACCCCCCTGATGGACAGAGGAGTGACAGGAGGCTGTGATCTTCTCAGGTCCACTGCCAGTTCTTTTGTCTTGTAGATGTTGAGCTGCAGCTGATTCAGCTCACACCAGTCCACAAAACTGTCCACTGTCCTTTTGTATTCCATATCCTCCCCATGCCTGATGTATCCAACTATTGCTGAATCATCTGAGAATTTCTGCAGATGACAGCCCTCAGTGTTGTGTCTGAAGTCAAATGTGTACAGAGTGAAGAGAAATGGTAAAAGAACTGTTCGTTGCGCCTGTACTACACCGCACTGTCTCAGACACGCAGACCTGCAGCCTCACGTACTGTGGCCTGTCAGTTAGATAGTCCATAGTTTACTCCTCAATCGAGCTGACTGAATGGTATTAAAGGCCCTGGAGAAGTCGAAGAACATGATCTTCAGTGAAGGTATGGATCGCTTCAGAAGCGCAATGAGATGATGTCATTAAACGAGTTCCGGTCAAACATTACACGGTAGAAAACTATGATGCAATAGTGATAGAAATATGACGTTTCTGTGTCATTCACCTATTGGTTTTACAGACGAATAGAGACTATTCTAGCAATTACTGTATGGAAAAATAATCACCGTCAGCTCAAATGTGGCAATTATGTAATTGTGACAGGCCTCGTTTACTCCCCATACACACGGTGGGCACGTGCACACACATACACACACACAACGTACAACAATAAACATTAACCACTATACATGACACACAGCACATTTACTGTATAATGACACAAGCGATTGCAGTGAACTATTTACAAAGCTGGCATCGGTCCAACCTGCTGCGCTGCCCGCTCGTATCTCCACGCTACCCTGTGGAACTTGGTGTGATGGACAAGGGTCTTTATTTTCTGATCCTGGTAAGTAGGGAACCTCACAGTGAAAGCAAAGCATGCTAGTGTTATCAGATCCCTTTGTTGAAAGGAGGGTGAGCAAGGCTCGATGATCTGCGCAAAGTGTAAATATGCATCCCCACTCCTCAACAGCCCACTCACATCCGAGGGCCTTTTTCTCTACCGTTGAGTATTTGTGTCCAGCAATCCTGGATGCAACCATCACTGACCCACCACCAAACCGGTCATGTTGAACAATGTTACAGGCAGCAAAACGTTCTCAATGGCTTCTCCAGACCCTTTCACGTCTTTCACATGTGCTCAGGATGAACCTGCTCTCATCTGTGAAAATCACAGGGCGCCATTAGTGGATTTGCCAATTTTGGTATTCTATGGCGAATGCCAATCGAGCTCCACGGTGCCGGGCAGTGAGCACAGGGCCCACTAGAGGACGTCGGGCCCTCAGGCCACTCTCATGAAGTCTGTTTCTGATGGTTTAGTCATAGTTATTCACACCAGTGGCCAGCTGGAGGTCATTTTGTAGGGCTCTGGCAGTGCTCATCTTGTTTCTCCTTGCACAAAAGTGGTGGATTGTGCTTGTCCGATTACTCGCTCAACCTGTTTGCGGACTGCTGCTAGTTTTCATGATTCTTCCAGTTCAATTGCCTCCAGTCGTTTTTTGCCCCATTCAAAGGCAGTTATTTCAACTTTCGTGCAGTACAAACCAACTTGGACCTAAATTGCGAAGCCTCGGTCAGCTAAGACCAAGTTTCCTGGTAGCAGGTTATCCAAAAACCCACTGTTTGCCATAATGTGAGCATCTGTTGATATAAAGGAGATTACTCCTTGTGGAGAAATACCTATTAGGTATTTCATGGTGTTGTGAGCATTGTACTGGGAGTATGTTTGTGCACTAGCCTTGAAATCTTTTGGTTTATTGATGGTTATCTCAAAACAGTCTATTACTGACATGCAATGCTTAAATGATTTTTTGAAATACATTGGCAAAAACATTTGGACGTCGTCTCTCTTAGGCCATAACACATACACAGTTACTCCTCACTGCCTCACACCTCTTTTCGAGCATTACTCATATTTGTATTTGGGCTATAGGCAAACCACTATTGTTAGATTTGACACTAAAACTTTTGACTAAGTTGTGCATGAAACTTTAGACTGCAGTTAAACGTAATAGATCAGTGTAGCAACTGGAGCAACGTATTGTTTAACATCATGGATAATGGGATGGTATTTCATAAAATAAGTATGTAACTGGAAAATAATTTACCAAAACCAATAAAGCAAACCGCAATAATCAAAACTCAATGAGTGACATTTGGTCCCCACAATGCAAAGTAAACCTAATCCATAGCACCTAGTTACAGTGCACACACTCACAGTGCCCAGATGCAGCACACACGCATACAAAGCACTCAGTAATAGCCCACACGCACACACACACACACAAACCCTGCACCTGGGTAGAGAACACACACAAATAAACAGTGCCCAGTTACAGTGCATATGCAGACACATACACAAACATTGAGAGCCTGGTCAGAGAACACTTTATACAGTAATACTGTTCCGTAGTTAACAGGTAAATATGCAGGAACTAAGCAGCAACAAAGGAGTAGTGCTTCATTAGCATCTAAATTAGTACTATTCACTACTACAGTAAGGAGTTATGCTTAATTGCTCAATAGGTAATAGTGAACTAATTATTATAGTAGTTTGCTAGTACTTCATTAGGAGCTATTGAGTACTGCAGGTCTCATTGAGAATTATCTACTAACAATAGATTATTTCTAATAAATACTAGTTCATTACTCATCAAATGAACAGTACTTCTTTTGGACTAAATGGAACATATACGGTAGGCTACTATTCTCAATGGTTTTTGGTATTCTTTTCCTTTTTGGAAAACAGGCTTGTTTCTTCCTACTTGTTTGTATGACATAAAACTTATTCTACAAAATGTTACTGCCTAAAATATGTATACAGTACCTACATTTTAATTGTTTACCTCACTTCAGTCTGTGTGCCTGTTTTCTCCAAACTGTGCTTTGAAGTCCAACTGAAGGGATGGTCAATCAGAGACTTGTGTCTCACCAAATGATGTGCGCTACCACATATTGCTGATCTTTTCTAAACATTAAGAAATTAATGTATATATTGTAAATAAGGAATGAAGACTTTATAATTACCTAAATAAAACTAATTGTAACTCATTAGTAATGAATGTGGCATTGCTGTGTGTTTGCACTGTAACTAGGTTCTGTGGATTAGGTTTACATACTGTAGCGTTGTTGGGACCAAATGTCACTCACAATGTAATAAAAACCTGTTTCTTGATGTTGTGAGGACAATTCAAGATTCAAAGCATTTGTCACATGTACAGTAGAAATGCATTTCTTTGTGCAATGAAATTCTTTTGTGTCCACACAAAATGCAGAGGTACGATATATTAGAACATAGTAAATAAATACTTTACTTCAGGTCCCCGCAAAGATCTGTAAATCTTTGCAATCAAAGAAGCAAAAATACCAAAAGTTTCACATTTTGTTTGGTTACCTGTGGTTAAGCTTAGGTAGCGGTTAAGGTTGTTATGTGGCGATTAGAATTTTTCCCATAAAAATGAATGGAAAGTCCCCACAAAAATACACATCTGTGTGTGCGCACACACAATCTGGGTGCTGTTTGTATGTCATGTCACACCGATCGGTGCACGGAGTGCAGACAAAGGAGAGCAAAATGCTGAGGATTCACGGGGTGGAGTGTCAGCTGCCGGCACTAGGGCCTCAGGAGGTGGTGTGTTGGCTGCCGGGACGGGACCTTCCAGAAGTGGTGCAGGATCCATTGACCAAGAACCACAGAGGGAACCACAGGGGCCGCCGGGCCAGGAACCTCTGCCGGTGGCACAGCCAGAACAGGAGCCTCGGCCAGTGGCACAGCCGAAGCCACCGGGTCAGGAACATCAGGGGGCTGAGCATGAACTAGAACCATGGGGGACAAAGCAGGAACCACTGGGACTGGCACAGGAAACTCAAGGACAGAAACCACAGGGGAGCCTCAGGGAGCAGAGCAAGAACCTCTGGGGAAGCAGGGGGTTGTGCTTCAGGTACGGGCACAGTATACCCTACTGGGAAAGCCTGCTCCGTCCTCAAGCAGAGCATCTTCAGGGTCTCCGCCTTTTCCAGCTGCTGGGGTGGGGACATTGGGGTGACTACAGCAAACTCCCCCACAGCTGTTCCAGGAGCAAAGCAGCCCCTGGAGAACTTCGCACCGCTGGCTCACCCATTACCCACCAGTACAGACCCTGGATGGTGATAAAACCATCTGGCCAGGGTGTTAAGCACAGGCGAGACTGCAGGCCAGCCAGCCTCGGATGCAGGAACCACAGGGGTTGGAGCAGAAACCCCTTTTTTGGGAAACTTGGGGAATCTCATCCTCGCCAGCCCTGGGGGCCATGGGGGGGCAGCATGTGGCTCAGTAGGCTAAGCCTGAGTGCTTGTAATCACAAGGTCACAGGTTCAAACTCATTATTATTATTATTATTATTATTAATGATATTAAAATAATTATTAAGAAATCTTTATTTTTAAATATATTTTATCATATAATTACTGTTACTGTCTATCATTGTCTAAATGTATTTTTACTGTTTAAATATATGTATTCAGGTAGTGTTAGTTCGGTGTTCACAGTTCAAATTCTGATATTCAGATCGAGTTCTAGGTAATTTTTTTCGAACTGGTTTGTTCAACTTTTAAGAAATTCGCATCAAAGGTTCCATCCCGCAATGGCAGCTGGCACTGGCACCCGGAAATGGCAGGTAGCGGCAGCCGATAGTGGTGCTTAACAGTGGCAGGTGCCATTCGGACACCTGCCGCCGTAGAGAGACACCTACCTTCTGTGCATCAGCTACGCTAGACAGGAATACGGAAATAAATTGAGCATGTTTGTGTGACATTTGTAAGAATGATGTTATTGTTGCTGATTGTAAATCTCTTTAAGATCATATTTCAGCATATTAATGAAACTTTTGAGAAAATAATGATTGTACTGACTGGAGCCCCCATTCTTTCCCTGGCTTCCCCTCTGATCATTATAATTGCTAACACTGTCTGTATTCAACTGATCCACCAAGAACATTGGGACATCTTTACTACTTTTTCTTACAACTGAAACAATGATTTGTGACCATATTAAGCTTTATTAAATTACTTTACTATGTTTAATAAAATATTCTCAAAATTGACTGCATATAAAATTCATCTTAATAAATCTAATATAAAAATATGTTTCATTTACAAAATACTGTATGAAATTTATGAAATAATTTGCACATAATTATACAAGTCATATTTATATGAATCATAATTTGATTAGGAAAGAGAATGTACATATTATCCAAAGATAAAACTAAATGGAAACTGAAGAACCAGTGTTCAGTATTTACTTGCAGTGGTACTCCAGAAAGCAATTTCTCTCCTCTGAAAAGTGGAGATGGAGATTGTACTTCCTGAAAAATTAACTTCAGTGTAGGATTTGGTGGCTTTGATTCATAATTGCATCTTTTGCACTGGTTCTGGGCCAGTAAAGGGTGACACACCGGAGACGACCCTTTTGTCACCCTGACTGCACAATCAAGGAGCTAAACCACTAATAGGACACAGGTGAAGTTGTTGTCCATATTCACCTTGTTGATGCAAGCACTATTATAACATTACATGACACTCAAAGTTCATATTTGGCTCTTGTGCCATCAACACTGCCTTAGTACATGTCAAAGTTCCCTATTGGAAATAGTAGTAAGAGTTAGAGTATGATCAAATATGAATAATTTCAGACCACTAACATCCCCACATTCCAGAACATTCACACCTGTCCCTGAACAATGCACCATTCAACATTCAAGAAACCCTCCAAAGAAGTTACGTCTCAACGTATACATACATAATATATATACTGTGTATACATTTAAATAATAATAATAATAATAATCAGAACTTTATTGATCCCCGTGGGGAAATTCTTTTTTATGCCTCCCTCAACTTGCTCTTTGTAGAGCAAGCTTTCCGCGAAGGGCTGCCACCTGTTGGGGTGCCCAGGGAGCTGGGGGTTAAGGGTCTTGTTCAAGGACCTGCAGACATGCTGAGGCTGGGTTTGAAATGTTTCTTACGGAGCCACTCCATGGTTATCCTGGCTGTGTGCTTTGGGTCATTGTCATGTTGGAAGACCCAGCCATGACCCGTCTTCAATGCTCTGACTGAGGGAAGGAGGTTGTTGCTCAAAATCTCACAATACATGGCCCCATTCGTCCTCTCCTCAATACAGTGCAGTTGTCTTGTCCCTTTTGCGGAAAAGCACCCCCAGAGCATGATATTTTCACCCTCATGCTTCATAGTAGAGATGGTGTTCTTGGAATGCAACTCCTCCTTCTTTTTCCTCCAAACATGGCGAGTAAAGTCTAGACCAAAAAGTTCTACTTTGGTCTCGTCTGACCACATGACTTTCCCCCATGCCTCCTCTGGATCATCCAGATGGTCACTGGCAAACTTCAGACGGGCCTGGACATGTGATAACTTGAGCAGGGGAACCTTCCGTGCAAAACATGATTTGAAACCACTGTTCTACAAACAGTGACCTTTGAAACTGTGTTCCCAGCTCTCTTCATGTCATTGACCCCCTCCTCCTGTGTAGTTCTGGGCTGATTCCTCACCTTTTTTATCAGTGACACCCCACGAGGTGAGATCTTGCAAGGAGCTCCAGTCCGAGGGAGACTGACAGTCGTCTTTAGCCTCTTCCATTTTCTAACAATAGCTTGAACGGTTGATCTATTTTCGCCAAGCTGCTTGGCATTGCCCCGTAGCCCTTTCCAGCCTTGTGAAGGTCCACAATTTTGTCTCTGGTGTCTTTTGACAGCTCTTTGCTCTTGCCCATGGTAGTAGTTGGAGTCTGACTGACTGTGGGGTGGACAGTTGTCTTTAAAGAGCTCAGAGAGGTGCTACTAATTTAGATTAATAAGTGGAGTAGAGGTGGACTTTTTAAAGGCAGAGTAACAGGTTTTTGAGAGCCAGAATTCTTGTTGATTCTGATTGCCAGGTGTTCAAATATGTATGTGCAGCAGTGTAATACAAATAAATTCTTTAAAAATCATACAAAGTGATTTCCTGAATTTTTTTTTAAATGCTGTCTCTCACTGTGGGAATGCACCTACAATGTGAATTTCAGACCCCTCCATGATTTCTAAGTGGGAGAACTTGCAAAATCGCAGGGTGTTCAAATACTTATGTTCCTCACTATAGTTACTACACTGTAAGAAATTGCTGTAGTTTTTACAGTAAAAATCAACACTAAATTACTGTTTTATCATTTTACAAGCTGTAACTGTATTTGGCAATGCATTGTGGGTACAGAAAAATACAATATTTTGCAGTATTTTTACAGTGATTGACAAATCCCATTACAGCTCATATGTGCTACGTCTGTATTTCATACTCTTTACAAGAACATATTGTGTACTGTGTCACCGTTGCATTGTGGGTATGCACAGGTCAATTTTGTTAAAACTTAAAATTAACCTCAAGCAGCACACGAGCAAGAAAAAAAAGGAGATACAGATAGAGGCCATAATAGAAAGGACTTTCACTGTTTTAAATCTGGACAAGATTCATTTGTTTTAGAGGTCATGGTTCCAAAAGTAAGGTTCAATCTAAATAGTGCTTGCAAAGAAAACATTAGACATACTCATTATATTCTTATTGTTTCTTTACTAAAGATAGTTCTGCTGTTTGCTTATCATCTTCTGGCCCCATTGTGGCTTTTTACATAATTTACATTATTCCATGTACTAGACTATGCTTTAGTAAATTGATAACTTTTTAGTTTGGGTTTTAAATCATAAAATCATTTATTAAAATTTAATATTTTAACAATTTTAATGTCTTCCCTTCTGAAAGAAAATATAATTTGTTATATTTAATACCTTAATGTTAAATATAAAAACATGCTCTCACTCTCCTTATCTCTCTGCAAGGTCACAATCCTAATCCTAAAGAAGCTGGAGGGTTTCAACAGATACCAAGGTGAAATGACATTTGCAAGATATCTATCATTTTAATGCTTCAAGAAGATTTTTTCATTTTCTATATTCATTCTTGTATATTTTTTGTATTGCACAATAAATTCTTTTTTTTCATCTTTGCTAACAGTGTCAGTTTTAAATTAAAATTTAACTTAAGGTAGTTATCTGGGTACGGCTATGGTTGGTACAACTTTGAACTGGGTAAGTGAAAGATTTGTGCCACTCCTGAGTGGCAAGTGACAGTAGCTACCTGTTTCGATAAGAACGTGGCTGACATTGGCTGCACATTCAGTTAGAGACTGTTAAGCATTGCAACGGACATAAGTGGCAGCTGCCACTCCTGTACCGCGGCATGCAGTGTCCGAATGGCACCTCTCGCTGTTAAAAGCCACTAGCGACGGACATAAGTGGCAGCTGCCACTCCTGTACCGCGGCATGCAGTGTCCGAATGGCACCTCTCGCTGTTAAAAGCCACTAGCGACGGACATAAGTGGCAGCTGCC
>JAODKE010000125.1:30755977-30766762 GCA_026779605.1 Mormyrus hasselquistii
CTATAGGGCCTCTGATGGAAACATGGAGGGAGGGTGTTTGGCTGCCAAGGGCCCTTGAATTGTGGTGGTTGTGGCGGTGGTGCTGGTGGTGGGGGGGGGGGCGGGGGCCTCGCGAACGTTTTGCCCAGGGGCCCACACAACCCATCCATAATCCGTCCCTGCGTATAACACTTTATCATTATTATCATCATCAATCATCATCGCAACAGATATCTTATTTCAGGTTTGGTAGGTATATGATGAAATTGCAAAAATATAGGAGCAGCGCTATGTAGCAGCTAGGCGTGAAAGGGGCAGCTATAGGATACCTGGTCTTGTGAATACAGTCATTCTAAAACTATTTTACAAATCCTTTTCAAACTTTGCAGAGACGTTGTTGTTATGGCACAGCATGTTGCAGGCAGAGAAAAGGTGATGGTCCACTTGTGGCTCCAAGAGACAACTGGGGTTTATTGGGGAAAAACACAAAACACAGAAATAACAGGACCAACAGGGGGTCAGAAATAAAAAGGGAAAACACTCCAAACTCAACCATAAAATAGACCTACACAGGAAAACAAGCAGTACAGCGACCAGAAGAAGAACAAAGCACACAGCATATAGCAACAATGACCAACTAGCAAACTGAGTGAGATCAGTCAATTAAATACATACAAGACATCCAGACAAATAAAGGACCAGTGTAACTTGTAATCAACACAACCAATCAAATGGAACACAGGTTGACTAGATACAGGTGGGGTGGATTACAATTAACTAATCACAGAACAAGAGAACTCCAACCAACACTAAGCACTATGAAACACTTAAAGCTAACAACATTATGAAAAACTAAGAACAGGACACAGGAAGGATAAACCATAAAAGATACAAGGAAAAAACAAAAGTTAAGAATAAAATAAAACCCAAAAATAAACAAATGGTAAGGCAGGCCAATGGCCAGTCTCAAATCCACAACTGGAAGGGTGTCAGCTTCTAAGCCACTCACTCAACCCATGAGCTATGCAGCAATCTGAGGAGCTGGAGAAACACAAGGGACTTGAAGGACAAGAAACAGGGTGGAGAACAAGATGGCCAGTGACACCTGCTGGCCTAACAGGAGGAGACATGAAGGGCAGGGTCAGACAGTACAGACCCTGACACACTAAAAGTGGTCAGATTCTGAGACTGATCACCTCAAAACTGAAGCAGTACTGCACAGTGATACCAAAAACACACAGTTTCATACAAAAACTCAAAAATGGGAGTGTAACAGTACAAGCATTCATACCGAAAATTTTCAGTACGGGTCTTTCGGTTCAGTACTCATATGTATCGAACAAATACATCACATGCGTTTCTGTGTTTCCCCCAAGCAACATTCAGAAAGGGGCGGATGAAGCCGCACCAGTGTGCATGTGCGGGTACGTCCTAGCGTGAAGCTGGAAGCTGTTAATGTGAATACAGGTACAGTACAGGTATTTTTAAATGCTGCACCATAATAGATATTTATTTTGTTATGCTTTTTTGAGACAATATTTCTGTTGTACAGTTCTAATCTGAAAAGCTGCTAATGTGAATACAAGCACAGATCAGGTAGCATTCATTTTCTGAATGTGCACCTTAATGGATATTAATTTTATCCACTGTTTAATAAAGAAAAACAAGCAAATTATGTTTCTTTTACCCCCCCGCTGTACCAAAAACATACCGAACCGTGATTTCAAAACCAAGGTACGTGGCGAGCTGTGTTTTTGTGGACCATTACACCCCTACTCAAAAAGTATTTCCCAGGTCTTTAACAACCTTTGCAGACATGTTGCAAGGGTGAAGACTTTGACCAAATCAAATTCTGAGACAAATTGCACCAAGATTGAAGCAACAGCGCTCAATGACAGCAAAAAGAAGAGTAACTTAGACAAGACCTCAACCTTGTGAAGAGGACAACTTCATTCGATGTCACTAGTATATTTACTCTATTTTCAATGGATCTTATTATAACTATCTACAACTAAAAATCTATACCTGATAGATCTAAAGTCTGAGCTCCAAAACTGGAAGTAGCAATAGGTAGCAGCAGAGTATGGAATCAGACTGAAAAAGATCTGGCAAATACTTTTTGAGATATTGCACTAACAGGATTAAGAGTCCAAAACTGTCATTTTCTTTTGTAAAACTATGTGGTACTGCTTCAATTTTGGTGTAATGTTTAAAAATTGAATTAGTTTTAGTTTGCCACACAGAAAATTTTG
Source organism: Mormyrus hasselquistii (assembly GCA_026779605.1). Classification (NCBI taxonomy): domain Eukaryota; kingdom Metazoa; phylum Chordata; class Actinopteri; order Osteoglossiformes; family Mormyridae; genus Mormyrus; species Mormyrus hasselquistii. Next base: position 30,758,209 of record JAODKE010000125.1, read on the forward strand.
AAAATGTGTGCAAAATGCATTTTCCCAAAACACAACAGGAACTGTGACCTTCATGGTAAATAAAGATGCAAAAATTTTGTAGTTGCACTTAACAAGTAATTTCATGAACAAAAAAACTATACTGCCAACCCCAAAATAATGGAGGATGAACCAGTAATTTTGTTAGTTTGCTAGATATTTCTTAGTTATTGGGGGGGGATTCGATATCCCTTATGTCATGAATGCCAGCTGTTCAGAAGAGGTCTCATATTACTGGTTCACAATACAGTTTTATACAGTCCCCGTCAATTTTATAATTCATTATTAAATCCTGCCAGCAGATCGAGCTTTCATAATAGTAATCCACTAATAAGCGGTACTGGCGATATTAGACAAAAATATGTCAGTTAATGGTATCATTCAAAATTTCCCTTTCTGTGTAACCAGGAAATACAATTTTGTTTAACGTTAGGGTTAAGGATAGAGTTAGAATACAGCGAGGAAGACTGCAAACCTCACCTGACGTACAGTGGCTATACTGCTTGTGTCCCATTTAAGCTGAGGAGTGGGTACCCCAGACGTACTACATGTCACTGTAATTTCACTTCCTTCCATTTCAGTGATGACAGATGGACTGGTCACAGTATTTGGAGGAACTATAAGCAACAAAATAGAAAGTAAATACTTTCCTTCAAGGCGCCTTGAAAATACATATACAACTTATCTGTGTTTAGGTTCTGTGGTAAACATTAACACATATGACAAATGATCGCAGAAATACAGGTGTGCTGGAGGGTAGTAACAGCACCTACACATATACAGATATACTGGGGATGCAGGAACAGCACTCACACACATTCAGGTATGCTAGGGATAGAGGAACAGTACTCACACATATACAGGTATGCTTGGGTTAGAGTAACACCACTTACACACATACAGTTGTGCTAGGGATAGAGGAACAGCACTCACACACATACAGGTATGCTAGTGATAGAGGAACAGCACTCACACACATACAGGTATGCTGTTTTATAATATTCAGCCGAAATGCATTCTTAAATGTTATTAAATGCTGTTCTTTAATGTTCAGGAATTTTCCTGATAAATGTTTTGAATTTATTAACTGTTGTCATTTCTTGACATTCCTCCTGAAATGTGGCTGCTGTGGTCTCACACACACACGTGCACAATTGATAAAGTACCGCATGTGGGAGGAGAGAGCTGGGATAGCGGCTTCTCTCCAACACCTTCTTCTAGACAGCGCAACTTCTGGCTCTCAGCCTGCTCTCCCAGAAAGTGTCTGAGCCAGAGGTTCCCACAGGAGCATTGCAGAGGGTTTCCACCCAGCAACCTTGGACACAGTACACTAAAGTTAGCATGGCTAGCATACACTTGGCAACACAGGGATCTTATAGTTAACATAACTAGCACACAAGAGACTTAGGGTCAGCAAAGGTAGCCCACACTGAGCCATACTGGTTAGCATGTTGTCATCAGATATATATGCTGAAATATCTCAATTTCATTCCAGGCAATGATGCAGAAAATTACTATTTTTTTGTATAATTAAAATGTGTGCACAATATGAAATGGAAAAATATTGAATTAAAGAACTTACAGATATGAAATGTTTATATTTTGAAAGGATTTCCATGACAACGTAGGTAATCTGTTGTCCTTTAGATTCCTATGAACCAAAATAATAATCTGGTCAGCTGCTATATTTCAAACACATTTGTTCTCCAATTATCATGAACTTTAAGAAAAATATATCTTAAACCAGGGAAATCCTAATGCTGCTGTTATTAATTCATATTCTCCACAGCCCACTTTGACATTGCGGTTCTGAATGCCGTTACCCTTAATGGTACGCAAATCAAACATTATGAACAATCATTCTCCATAAGGAGCAAAGAAATATGGTTGATTTTGTCTGACTTTCTGAATTTTCCACTGCAGATACTGATGTGACTTCTGCTATTTACATGGTTCATGTTAGTCAGCACTGCCACACTCACAATTAGGACTATTACTGTTACTACCAGCAGTACTTCCATTACTGTTAACATTACTAGTCTTGCTATGGTTAATAACACACACACACACACATACATATATATATATATATGTGTGTGTGTGTGTGTGTGTGTGTGTGAAATATATATCATATTATATATATAAAATGATAAACAAACTTACAGATACTGCAGTTTGGCATTACTCAGAAAGGCCACTGGGGAAATGGAAGTCAGTTCTGTCTTTGTCACAGTTCTGTTAGAGAAAAGCAAAACACTGTATTTTGTAGCATCATCTGCTGATTTTATTTAATGTGAGGATATATCCCAGACCCGACCCTCCACTCTTTACATAATTATTTGCATGTAAATACACCTGTACTTTCGACTCACACAGCCATGGCGCCAACTTTCAGTTACTGAAGTACGTAAGAAGGAAGCTAAATTGGTTAATTTTTAGCAGTAATCAGTTCAGCCCATGTCTGAAACCCACACACATTATGCAGAACAGGGGTGAGCAGTGGTGAACAGGCAGCGTTTGTGCTCCAGCAATAACATGTTGCACTTCAATACATTTCATCTTGACTGACCAAAGCTGTATTTTGGGTGGCACTTTAACTGACAGGGAGGTAACGACTACTGAAATTATGCACAGATTGAGTAACTACTTGAGACTAAAGATGCGTCATGATTCATTAATGGTGAACAAATATGAGATCAGTATTTCACTTGTTTAATTCATTACTTGTTCTTCAGTAGTTCCCTAGTAGTTCCTTGGTAGCTCCTTCAGTATTTCACAAAGGTTTACAGAATTAATAGATCGAATAACTTCACGATTCATTAAAGATGAACAAACATTTGAACAGTATTTGATCACACTTTGAGGGGACACAAATTATGTAGTATTACACGCTTGCTTAATGCATTAATTAACCAGTAACTAAGTATTAGTTATGTACTGCTAATATTTGTTCATCATTAATCAAACATGATGGTTCATGTATTTCACTCAGGAACTACATTAGTTAACTGCTAATTAGTTAATAATTAACTAATATATATCCTGCATGGAATACATGAACCGTCATAATTGATTAATGATGAGCTGAAACTTAATTCATGGTTAATGCATTAAGTAAGCATGCACCTACTACATTGTGTCCCCTCAAGAAAAGTGTGACCCAGTATTTCACTTGCGTTATTCATTCATTATTTGCTACTTCGATAGTTCCTTTGGTAATTCACAAAGGTTCACAGAAGTAACAGATATAGTAATAAATATAATAACTTCTTTAGAAAAAAAGATCATCACTATTCATTAATGATGAAAGACCATGAGATCAGCATGTACCTAACACTAAGTTCGTGGTTAGAATTAGAATTTAGAATCATTGTTGACACAGCACAGCAGACAGTGTACAACAACGAAATGTGTCCTCTGGGTTTGACCCATGCGACATAGCAGGGGGCAGCCAATTCAGCGCCCGGTGAGCAGTGCTTGGGGGGCGCTACCTTGCTGATTAATACAAAAGTAATAGTTTAATACTACATTATTTGTGTCCCCTCGGGTAAAGTGTTACCGCATTTTGTTGTGAGCAGACGTCTGATTCCGAAGACTCAATATACCCATAAAAAATGCATAATACTTACAGACTCCTGAGGTTTGTATAGAACTTTAGATCATTGTCATTGATTGAAGATAGTCTGCTTTGATTTGCAATAAATCTATTAAAATAAACACATTTCAAATATGAAACAATCATGTTCACTTTGCAAATATTTACTGTTTAATATTTACTATTTTCATGTCGCAGGTATTACTGATTTATTTCACTTCAAGCAATACCATTTTCCATTTGCGTTATGAGACTGTAACCAGTGTGTAAAACTGTTATAATACACAAACTTCATAAACTGCAGTCAAACAATCTGACCATTACGCTAATAGTATCTGGCAGCCAAAAACATACAGAACAACAATATAAAGTTTTCCATTTTTTGCATTTCAGACAAGTTACATCTTTGAAACTGTAAACGTTGTCTACAAGCCTAATGCATCATAGTCTAAAACTCCTTTCCATATTCCAAAACAAATATAGGCCAAATTTACACGCATTTCTCCAAGAGTGGGTATTATTCTATACCGATATTCAGTTTAATTAACAAGAAATTAAAATCCCTACACAGAGAAATAGTAAATGTAATAAACAGATGTTTTACGGCATATTCCCTATCATCTAGCACTCTTTGATAGTCACTCGAAAACGTTACCATTTGCGTACACTGTCCCACCTCTACGGGAGTCCCGCTTGTTTCATTTGAAACATATTTTTATCGTTTAATAACAGAAAATGGGAGTGCTTATTCTTAAATAATAATAACCCAATACAATTTCGTACCCAAAAGGGCGCAGATGGTGTAAATTACAAATTGCTAATACTTCACCAATATTAAAATGCAAGAGTAGTAAATTGTGGGGGAAATGAACTGACATATTCCTCCTTATATCATTATTTCGCATACGATATTTCAATTGCTTTGTCTAATGTAAATCTTTGATTTATTATTCGGTTTGGCTGGATTACTATGGTTTGCACGAGTACTAGTAGAAATAGTGTAAAAATAATGATAGATCTTACTCACATTTCGGTGACATTTTCCATGTCAATATCTGACTGGAGAACAGGGAAGACCGCAAGCCCAGGATCCTGTTCAAGACATACGATTCTGGACGCATTGCAAATGCAAGATGCGGGACAAGCGGCGCAAGCCCTCCAGAATCCGAGCAGAACCCAGCAGAACCCGAGCAGAACCCAGCAGAACCCCCAACAAGCCGCTCCATCCCCCTTCCAGAAGGAAATCATGGCGGATCCTGCGATGCCAAAATCTCAGCCTGGATACAGAGAGTCGGCGAGCGAATGTGATGGAATGGTCTTTCTCTCTGTCTCCGCGAAAATTGTCCTGCAGTGTCACATTTCTAAATAATGAAAATGTCCCAGAGATTCGGCCCAATAGGTATTGCTGTCCCCCCCCCCCCACCCCCCCGCTGCACGGGGTAGATCTTGATTTTCAATAGCGCAGAGGAACTGTAGACTGAAAGAAGAAAACGATGGTGATAACAGGGTACCAGAATGCGCCGATCGCCGCCTACAACCGCATAAGCGGCAGTGTAAAAGTGTTCATAGCCAAGAGCATGTTATTCACCTATGCGTTTCGATGTAACGATGCATACATTTTGAGAGTAAAAGACCTTAGACGTAGACAAACAGAGTACACACCGCCGGTTGAATTGATAAGCATTAAATAAGGCTGAGGAAATTATACCGTGATGTAGCTAAATGCGTTTACTTTCATTACAATGTTCAGAAAATTATTTACAATACTTAGTCTATTTGTGCCTCCAGACAGTATATATAGCATTCCAATTACCTGATGGTGTTAAAAGGCAGAGATATATGCGCACTTCCCCTCAAACACTCTATCCTATGTATCTGTGACGTGCAGTTTGACGCACAACATGGGTTGAATCTAAGACAAATAATTACGATATAAAGCGTATCTGTGCAGTCCGTGGAAGTGCTGTTGACGGCATTTTAGGGAAATAAGCTAATTGAAATTGCAGATTTATCCACGGGTATTGCCTGAGAATTTGATACATTTTTGTATACATTTCGATGACCGGAAATTGATAGCCACTGACGTGAAAACGAAATAATAATCCGAGTGCCCAGATTAATTTCTGAAGACGCAAACAAAATAAAGTGTAACGGTGTAGCTATACCTTTTCGACAAAAGACGATACAGCGCAGCTGCATTTCTGTATATGAAAAGCCTTGTTGAAAGCTGAAATGCGGTGCTATTCGGTCACAATACATTCTCTAAATTTTATGCATATTTATTCATATCAGAAACTTGATTGAATCTAATTAGCTTTCCCGTAATATTACACGTCACGTGAAGTTATAGTGTATAATTAGCACCTATACGCTGTCAAGTATCAAGTTTTATTTGTCACATACACAATAATGCACTGTACCACTGTGCAGTGAAATGTCTTTCCACCTGTTTAATGAAATGTACTTAAAATATGTAATAGAAAGACAAAAGGGAGAGAATATAACAATCTACGTACGAGTAAGAATACCATTATAATAAAAAAGAGAATAAAATAACCTGATAAATAACATTAAATCACTATAAAATACACCAGTGAGCAGTGAGCAGAATATCAACACCTGAAAAACTGAAAAAATGTGCAATGGTACTGGATTGGTGTTATAGTTCATGCTAATTACCTTTTATGTTACTTATGCAGGAATAAGACTTTATTGTCATTGAATTGCTGAGAATAACAAACAACGAAATTACGATGCATTCCCTAATTTAACAAGTCCAATATTTATAATAGAATATAAAATACTTCTTCTCACCTTTAAAGAAACTTCCTCCAGTTTGTCTATTCGATCTTCTTCCTACATACACTCCAACCTGATGCTTTTTAGATCATATCCAGGGTTTTAATACACTCTCTCTATTTAAGTCTAGAATGGTAACCGAAGTGTTTAGTCAGCATGTCTGCCGGTCCTTGAGCAAGACCCTTAACCCCCAGCTCCCTGGGCGCCGCTACAGGTGGCTGCCCTTCGTGGACAGTTTGCTCTACAAAGAGCAAATTGAGGGAGGCATATAAAGAATTTCCCCGCAGGGATCAATAAAGTTCAATTATTTATTTTATTTATTTATTATTATTTAGTCTCACCTACTGTTACAGGTGATAGGTAAACGATGGACATTGACCGCAAAACTATCTGTGAGTTAGGAGAGATATACGCCTAAAATTGAGATCACCACCATTAGCTGTTCCACCCTTTGTGTTTTAGTTGGCTGTCTCTGGTCTGCCTCAAATCTTTTTTCTCTCTCTCATTATTTTTTAATGCTGCTATAGTTAAAATAAGGGGCTTCCAATTCCACGAATGACCCTATCGCTTCATAAGCTAACTATTAATGCCATAATTACCTCTTTTCCTCCCGAACAGGGACATTCAGCACTGAAGTAGTAGACAATCAGCTAAACCCAGACAACTGGCTTGTATCACTGTGTACAGAATGGATGCATGTATTGACCCATGTAATGACATGGTCCAGTGTACTGACAGTAACCTGCATTGGTTTGCCTCCTGATTTTCTTTATTGCAGCACCAGGATTCCTGGACCATGATCAGTTTCTCTCTTGTTGCGGTTATCCAAAATCAGAAACATTATATTCTTTGTACCATAATCATCTTGTGCAGAGTGTACCTCTCTCACGTGACCTGCGCTCCCTGGCATTGGGTCCAGAACCCACAATGACCCTGCTTAGCATAAATGGATGGAAGGGTATGATGGAGAGATGGATGGATATAAATACATTTGTTCTATAAACATTATTTACTAATATTATTAAATATGAAAATGACAAAAGGGCAAATCTATGGGGTGACCTGAAAGAGGGCTGAGCCCAAGAGATGCCCTCACAATCTGATCGATTTGGAGCCTTTTGCAAGGAAGAGGATGTTGATAGACTCCTACTCAAAAAGAGTGAATGCTGCAATTAAATCAAAAAGTGCTTCAACAAATGTTAGTTTGAAGGTGTGTACAAATACACAACTAGTTTTGTTTTTGTTTTTTATTTTTTATGTTTTTACCCCAAACAGATTTTTTTGTTTCTCAGTTGAATTGTACATTAAAATTGGGGAAAGTTTTCAAATGATTTGATTGTGGCCTCATTTTTTACATCATTAAAAACCCGGGATTTTAACAGGGGCGTGTACACTGTTTATATCCACTGTAGGTTTTTTCGATACAGGCTAGGGTAAGACAAACAAACAAATACCCTTTGAATTATTCTTCAAACTAACTTTCAGACATTTCGTTGGTTTTTAGTGGTGAGGTGCGTTCAAATATCAGGAGTGGTGATATGTTATTCATGTGACACCACAACATGCAAGCACCACTGCTCACTATGAAATATATATTGATGTGTCAGCTCAACAAGAATATAAGATAAGAAAATTGAGCACTTCCCCTTATCCCCATCAACGTAGCGAGTTGTAAGGAAGGAGAGAAACTAGTTTTTCAAAATTTCTCCCCTTTTTGCAGCCGTGTACACGAGTAACATCTTTTTGTGGATATTAAAACTGGTAAATGCACATTCATTCAGACTTAGTGTGGATAATGTTTTTTTAGCCCAGACAGCCAGTACATTTAATGATCACATACATGAAAAGTGTCACAAACCATGCCGGAAACCCCGTCAACATCACATACTTCATGGGGGATTCCTTCTGTCACCAGCCACAACCCCCAGGGAACCTCCGATGCCAGGACTCCACCCAGTCAGGGAAACCCTACTCAGACTTTCTATCAGTCATGCCCCTCCCTGGCTGTTGTATGATTACTGCTTATTATGCCACATAGTTTAGTTTCTCTAGCACAGTGGTTCTGAACCTGCGGCCCGCCACAAATGCAAATGCGGCCCGCGATGCTGACCACGTAAAAAAAAATAAAAATAAATTAAAAAT
>JAODKE010000125.1:30767713-30778888 GCA_026779605.1 Mormyrus hasselquistii
GTTGTTTTGGCCTGGGTCACTCCCGAAGTCGTTGCACCTTGTGTTGTACCCGTGTCTGTGAATAAATATAAAAAAAATATACAAAAAAAGATCCCTTTGTCTCCTGTGTTCCCCTTTCCGGTCCCCTGCTTGTCCTGTCGACCCCTTTCCCTCTCCTCTACCTTTCTGGCGATCTCCAACCCTAGACTGGGGATCGTAACACTATAGACAGTATTTTTCCGGGGTACAGCTCAGTTGCCGCCTTACTAACCAGACAGTTTGTGGTTGAGGTGGATGCCTCTGAGACAGAAGTTGAGACTGTCCTGTCTCAACACTCCCCCTCTGGCAATAAGCTACACCTCTGTGCCTTCTCCAAAAAACTCTCCTCAGCCGAAAGGAATTTACATTGAAGATAGGGAACTGCGGGCGGTCAAAATAGAGCTGTAAGAGTGGCAAAAGTGGCTAGAGTAGGTGAAAGAACCACTCTGCATCAGACAAGGTGGGCCTTTTTCTTCACTTGTTTCAAGTTCCGGATCTCATACCAACCGGGCACCAAGGACCTTATAACTGCTGCCCTGTCCCAATTGCAGGAGGACAGCGAAGGTAAGAGCAGGTGGTCAAGGCTGTACAACCTCCAATTTCTGGTGAATTGGGAGGGGTATGGGGCTGAGGAAAGGTCCTGGGTTCCTACATGGTACATCCTGGACCCCTCCTTTCTTGACGAATTTCATCATAACTGCTCCAAGGTCTTGGATCCACTGCAAAGAGATAAGTTTTTGAAGAGAGGTACTGTCACAAACCAGCCTGGAGAAGCCCCATCATCATCTCCACTTCACATAGAGATTCCTTGTCTCACTCGCCAAGCCCCAGCCACCCTCCCTAACCCCCAGGGAAACCCTGCTCAGCCCGTGTTCCAGCCTCCCCTGTGATTCATACTATCAGCCATGTATATCCCCAGCTGTTGTGTGATTCCCGCTCATTACTCCACCTATCTTACATTCCCTAATGTGTTACTCGGACATGAGATCTACTCAGTTCCTGGGAAATTGAATGTTTCATCTGATATGTTGATCGTTTTGTTCCTAGATTCCGAGTTTGCCTAGCCTTGTTCTGATAGTTGTCCTCACCTTGCCCAACCCTTGCGTGTGTCAGCAGTTTGTGTTTTTTTGAATTTGAATTCTGTCTGCCTGTGCTGCTTTTTGACCCATGCATACAACCCTGATTTTTTTTCTTGCTCCAATTAAAGCTACAATTTATCCTGTTTCTGCATGCGAGTCCTCATTTCCCCAGTTGTCAGTCACAGAAAAGTACTTGGCAAAAAAAAAAAAAAAAAAAACTGATACTAAGTAAAATGTAAGCGCTAACCTAGGCCTGAAGGTCTGCATGAGGAACAAAGGGTTACAATATGCCTGATTGTTATTAAAATTTCCTAACATGATCTGTCTTCACATTAATACATACTGTATATCGTGTGTCAAATGATCAATTTTGAGTTCACTTCCAATGATACTCGAGCAAAAAAAGACCTGTAAACAATGGACTCAGAGTATTGAAGTTACAACCGTCACCTACTGCCACCTGGTGGTAATATACGGAAGCTCTCACCACAATTCCTCAGATCAGAGTTGATCGGTGTGGGATACGGTTCAGGATTAGGGCCACTATGAAAATATTACTTGAATTCTGACTTTAATCTTTTAATCTGAGATTAAAGTCAAAATTCTGACAAAATCAGAATTCAAATAATATTTTCATGGTGGCCCTAGTTCTCTTCCGTAGTGGGATGATGCATTGAACAGCTTTTTTTAATCGAGAGCTGGCACCGTTAGAAACCCATGTGGCGCCTTATTACGTTATGTTTTTGACTGCGCTAATATTAATTGCGTTTTTTGATACCCTAATGGGACAGGTATGAGCAAAGATTTTTTTTAGTTTCTGTACTGAATATACATAGACATTTTTTGAAAAATAGAAGAGACCTTTGTCATGGTACAGTGTACAAAGAATGTTGGCATGCCACTCCAGTGACAGTGCACAAAATGTAGAAAATAGACAGAAAAATGTTTATATAAAATATTTAAATATATATGACTTGAGAATTTTTTGACAAGGATAGAAAAGTAGGTGAGGGTAAAGTGCAACGAGTTATGGTCATGATGGTAATTAGGCCGCTAAACTTCCCTTTCCTCACATAAGATTGATTATTGTTGATTCAGAAAGGAAACAGGTTTACGGTAGAATATGTTGCTCATTCTTGAGGTACGCGCCTGGATAGCTGTTTTTATTCCTTTTGTGGTATTAGCGGTTTTTAAAACCACTCACCCTACCCGGCATCGACTTGTTATTCTGCGTCAGAACAGCAGACGGCGCGAGAAGAATTCAAACTGAGGCGCGTGAAGGAATTGCGGGGGTGGCGCGCAGGTGCTGGTTAAATAAAACAGAACTGTGTGGGGTTTAAGGTAGTGATGGGTCGTTCTTGAACGATTCGGTCATTTTGAACGAATCTTTAATGTGACTCGGGAAGATCGAGTCGTCTCGTTAACTAATTTCTATATCCAGTTCTGTCACGTCACATAACATAAGAATGAACGACTCGAGGAATGAACTAATCAATTCTGTTTCCGGCTCAGACTGCCTTGGTTAGCTAATTGGGCTGTCACGTGATGAACAAACGACTCAAACCCGAAAACTTGTTAAGAGGTGAGCGAATCATAGACTAAAGACCCAGGTAAACAATGAATTAGTATTTTCTGTGTCTTGTTTGTAGTGTGATCAACATTTGTGTAAGCAGTAGATGTGTTAGGGAGGTAACATTTTAATTATATTTTGCTAAAATGAACGAAATGACTCAAAAAAAAAGATTCGTTCATTTTACTAAACGAGACTCAAAGGTCCGAGCCGGTAAAATGGTCTGAACTTCCCATCACTAGTTTAAGGTGCTAAACAGATTTCGAATTTTCAATCTTTAGAGAAATATACAGTAATGTGAACATATACACAACACGACGCTAACAAATTAATGGTATTCATGGTTTGCAGAATGAAGCCAAAGCCCACATTTCATCAAACGGGATAAGCTAGGATGGAGGTCCTTGGTAATGAATGCGGTAATAGATGATCATCTTTGCTCTTTTGCAGTTTCAGGGCTATCGTTGATGCGATCACTTTCATAGTTTACTGATTAGCTGCAACATTTTTTGGCAGTTGCCAACTGTAAACACGAGGTGAATGCCAGTAATGTGGTTTCTCATTTGTTGTGTTGCCAGTTAACCTTTGCTCGACAAGTCTTACATAAACCACACGTTTTATCCAACTCGTTTTCCCTTTAACGCCAGGAAAAAAACAAATTGTGCCCAAATGTCTGCTTTCAAGATATTGGGAGCGTATACTGTATAATCTCTGCTCAACTTTTTGCTCTGCTTCCGCAATGAATCCAATCTAAATTGGCACAAAAGCTTAATGTAATGTTAAGGCGTACTATTATTTTACACATTTTATTCCAATTAATTGTATTTTTCAATGTACTTTATTTGCATACATTTTTACAATAACATTCTTTTTTCCTCCGGCATCGATGCAGAATCTCACATCAGCATGGCGATGCATCGTAAAAACGATTATTTCCCCCACATCTAAAGGCAGCCTACACAGGACCTTATAACACAGCGTTTACAGCAACTCAAGTCCACGGAATTTCTGAAAGAAATTTGACAGCTGCACAGAAAACTGGGGGGAAAAAAACTGGAGTCAAATTTGCTCTGGAGTCGACTCCACTCCTAACCGCGGTAAGGATTCGGGATTCGGTTTAATTTATCTCGGCAGTGCAGTGAGTACCTCAGTACTCGAACTCAGTAGAACTCGAATGTGCTGTCGAACCAACCAGTTTAAAAAAAAAAAAAAAAGTAAAACTCGATCTGAATCGTGAGCACCGACCTAAGAACTTGTACGCGCGGGGAAATGAGTCACACGGCACGTCTCAGCGGAAACAAAGGGTAACGCATGCGCTGTGATAGCATCGTGCATATTTACGCTAGCTGAATACATATATTTAGAAAGGAAAAATACATTTAGACAATGATCATTTAGACAGTAACAGTGATTATATAATAAACATTTTAAATAGAGATTTCTTATTAATTATTTTATTATCATCAATACACTTACAAAGGCGCAGACGTCAGGGTATCCGGGAATACGGGGTTTAATTACATGTAAGGCAGGCAAACCGCAGACGAACGATACAATGACCGGACAGGGGAGACAAACTGAAACGCGGACTAAATACAGAGGACTAACGACAGCAAGCAGAAACAGCTGATCACACGGGAATTCCACGGGAGGTTAACGAGCTAGGGGGCGTGACACACGGAAGGAGCACATTGGGCACATTGGTTTTTTTTTTAACTTTACACATTGTTTGGATACATTTATTTTCTTAATTTACAAATTACTGTTTTGATAAATGTGTTTAGATGTGTTTAGTATATGTACTTCTTGTTTTATCCTGTTCATGTTGTGTTTAAATGCTAAAGAAAAAAAAGTGTAATGTTTTGGGGCCGGGAACAAACTAATTGGTTTTCAATTATTTCTTATGGGGAAAATTCGATCAGAACTTTATAGCACTCGAACCCGGGTTCTGACCGGATTAAGTTCGAGTTCTGAGGTAGCACTCTAGTAAAGGGAGTTGCATTTTGTTACTCGTGATTTGTTAATTTGGATGACGTCACCCCCACCCCGAAGTCTGCTGATATTATACTTACCTATTGTGTTGTCCATCGCGAATAAGGAAAAACTTTACCATATAAACAGGTCCAACAGGGTCATTCTGACCAGTCAAACAGTCCATAGTTTAACCATCACCATTGCTTTTGGAATCGACTACCAGCCCTAATTTTTGATACAATGATTATTTTTTTTCTGACACCGCTTCGGAGTTTTAGTATCAAACTTAACATCACTAATCCATATGTTATTCTGTCTGGTAATAAACGATGATCTCAGCATTTTTTTTTATTTTCTTAACTCTGGTGAAAAGGTATTGCAAGATTCTTTGACGATTTTGCTGGCTTTCTCACATATATATTGTTCTCTCAACCTGTGGCAGAGGGTGCCAATTTCAGGCTGTTCTATAATACCGGCAGGATGAGCTCAAGAGCAACTGTAGTTCGGTGTTGTTAGGCTTGTGATTTGCACTGACAGTCAAGTCTAGGTTGTATTATTGCCTTGAGTTTCAGGGCTAGGCTTTTAAAAATATTTCGCTTCACGATTATTCGTTTTTCATCTTTTATTACCCTGCTCATTAATAGTAATAACCATTTAAATATTCTTAAATATATTATAATAGGTTACATTATGCACACCTATGTTAAAAAATCCTTATTTTGCGTCACTGGAGTAGTAACAAATAGAGAACAGAGGAGCACGTTACGCCCTTTTTATCAACCAAACTATGACTGTAGAGGCGGAAATCTTTAACAAAGGTGTTTTATGAAGGGTTACCGTTAACATTGACATGCAGTCATTTTACCCAATGAATTACCTTGTTATTTACACAGCCCGCCCAAGACCCTCTCTCAGCCAACCAGAATGCGTGGTAATGAGACAGGGCGTAGTGTTAGATTGACTGTGAACGTAGTCAGTCGGGGGATTTGGGGCCGAACCGAGTCAACGAACAGGTCTGTATGACACTTTGCATTAGTGCTTTAACTGTACGCAAACGATGAATGTTTCTTGTACAGCTTGTACAGTGAATACTGCAGGGACACATGAGTCCGGTTAACAGCCTTGTTTAAGTTACATGTATTTTATATATATAGCTGGCAGTGGGTCATTGCGGGGGTTACGCTTCGTTTTTTTTTTTGTCGTGATGGCCTTTTCGGGGACGCTAGGTCGATTCCGGTTTCGCCCATGTTCGGTGTCGCTCACTCTGTACTAGCCCGGCCCGAAGGCAAGGCCGGCGGTATGTTAGGTGGGCGGCTCCGTGACGAGCAGTTTCCCTGCTGCTCGCCGTGAAAACTGCCGGCTTTGCCTCGGACGGGTTCGCCGCACGAACGGGACTAGCGCCAGGTAGTGTGAGCCATTTCGGGTTGCTGTCAGAGATGCTTCATAATAAACGAATACGGTTAACTTCACAGTCTACGTGGCAGTACCTTCTTTGGGATTTTTGCTAAACCATGTACTATGGCCTTCTGCGGTGACCCAGCACGAAGCATGTAGCTGTGCTCTTTCTCGGCGGCCCGTAGCTGCAGTGTGACCAGGCCGAAATGAAAGGAAACGCGTATTCGGCTTATTTAACTGTTACTGTGATAATGTCCAGTCATCGCAGTAAAAGCCAAATATGCACAAGCATTCATGTATATTTAAATATATAACCCCAGCCTGGAGGTGCTCGCTTTCTTTTTGAATATTCATTTACCCATGTCACTTGTGATAATCCAGTGCCATTTCCCAGTATCTTGTTTGAAACAGTCTTGTCATGGTGCTTTACTTAAAGTTTATATAGAAGATGTTGTTGTGTTGCTTTTCCCCTCAGAACTGACTCGTTAATGTTTGGGCTCCTGCACTCATGTTCTAGTCTAATTTAAAAAAATAAATCGACAGCTGTTTGACACAGAGAGAAACCGGTTGCCCTTCACTGGCACGTTAAGACAATGGAGACTGAAATTGAACCACAAGAAGAAGAAAGTACCTTCAGCAACACAGACACTAACGGTAAGGCTGCTTGTACCACTGCCATAGGCTACATAAAGCAGGAGATCCTTTGACTTGTTCTGCCTGTGTGATCCAGATTAAATTGGCCATCTTTGGTGTGTTTTTTTGCACCTAGTAAAAAATATTGCCAGCTAATTTAACAAGGAAATATTGCGCAGGTTCTCTTTTTCTCCTGAGTAAATGACAGGTGTATTTGTAACAGCACTGACAAGGCTGGCACAGCTGTAGATGATCATAAGGCATCTATAATGAACTTTTACAATGAGTCGCGTGAGTAATGCTATTGTGGAATTACCATGGCAACGTGCACATTTTTGTGTAAATGTGTGGTGGTAGGATGGTGCAGGGACTTCAGACCTCTATGGCTGGGGGTTTGAATCCCACTGTTTGTGTTTTGTTTCTGGGGGTGGGGCAGAGACCTCCCAACTCAATATTATCTGTTTGTTTGTCATTTTGATATGCGTCATTATTTTTTTTCAGTAGTTCAGTAGATGGAAAAGCTTTTCAAGTCTACATAAAGTATAGACAAGGGCTGTAACAGTACATGTCATATTCCTGATGCAGTTCCGTTGCATTATTTTCTTTTCAGTACGCATAATGAATTAGTACATTTCTTGAGACAGGTGAAATCTAAATTCACAAGTAGATGTTCAACACGGAAAACATCATGCTTATTCTGGCTGTGACTTGGTTACGGCTAGTGCTAGAGAGCTCAGAGACCCTCCCACATCACTTAAATCCGTAGCTTGGGAACATTTTTGTTTCACAATAAATTACCCCAATGCTGGAGACAGTGAGTAGTTGATGAGACCAAGACCGATGGCTCTGTCATACTGAACTCATATGTTCCTGGTAACACATCCTACACGCTACTAATTCAAGAGTATGGATGACCAGAGTAAGCCAGAGACTTCCTCTGCAAGTTAGTCACCCTGTGCCATTTAAGGTTCGGGCTAAAAAAATAACTAATGTTGTAGGGCATTTATCGCTGCAGATATGCAACTGTACTCTGTAGCAGGGCTGCACAGTTAATCATAAGAAAGAAAAAAAACACGAACTCGATTCACACCTCTCTGTGATCTAATTTCTAAATTACAATGGTTCTTCTGCATTGTATTACATCAGCTGGATAAAAACAAGAGCTCCTACTTTTCCCCAGCGAGTTTAAAGTGTCCCATAATTCTACGTTCTCTTAAGAGGTTACCAGTTACCTTACCTTTTGATATCTTGAAAAAGTACCAAAAGTACAGTACTTCAAGCAGTTTGTTATCCATTACTGTAAAATCTGGTACTGGTGCTGAATGACATCATAATGCGAGGTGGGTTATTTTGTTCTGAATTCGAAAGCTGGCTGTAATATATTATAGGGCTGGATGATGTATGATATTAATACCAACATTGCATGTTGTGCACATGCAATTCATACTTTGCCAGTCAAGTAGAGGCTTTTTCTTAACTTCAAATCAGTATGGAAGTTATAGTGTAGGGAGTTTAGGTTTTGTTAAAACATTATTACTTTGTACTAAGAAAAAATGTATGATCTTTTTTAAAAAATTATTATTCCTTTTCAAGAATATGAAGTATATGTTTAAAATCAGTTTTATGTTTACCTCCTCTGCTTTTGCCTGAATGGTACATGTGTTCTCTGAGACGACCATAATCATTTTCATCTTTGCTATTTAAATCATTCCTATATGGGTTTGTGAGGAATTTAGTTTGAACTCCTTTTTTCTTTAAAAATATTCCATTATTGTGCTGTTCTACTACATTATGCAAAATGCTTTTTTGCTTTTTATGCTGTCCTGACCTTTGGTTCTTCCATGTAGATAGCAGTTAGCTTGGGTCACTTCACTTATCCACACATCCATTATTATTTTATTTAGCCTTATTTATCATTGTTTTCTGAATTTGCAATTGCTTTCAAAACACTTATAAATGTTTTTGCATATATAACCAGTCCACAAAGAAAGCATTTCGAGTCTGGAGCTTTCGTTACGGTTGTTTTGGTTTCCATAATTGAATAGCCAATTCAGCATTTCTTCATAATCATAATGTCATAATATTATAATTATAATTGTTATAATGTATAATCCAGATGTCATCCATCCACTCCTGGGGGTGTTCCATGAAGCAGGTTTTATCAGTTAGCTGGGTTACCTTAAGCTAGCAGTCATGCTTGTCTAATAGGAATGTTGCTTAAATGAACTCTTATTCTACTAATGAACTCCATTACTTCTTGCTAACTGAGAAATGCTGCTTCCCCGAACACCCCGCTTGGCATTTCATGATGGGTGAAGTGGTGTCTTCTGCTGTCAGCCTGGCCATGCAAACAGTCCTGCATGTATTTATTTCGCCCTAAAGGTTCTAATAGAATGTCATCTTGATTTGTTCAACAAAAACTGGACCTCATGCTTCAGTGAAATACAGGATATTTCTGTTGACTGTTTGGTTTGTTCTTGATTATTTAAATTCCCAGACAGTGATGGTCAGAATCAGGCTTGGCTGGTACTATTGCCAGAACTTGCTGATTTTGTACAAGCTTCCCTCTGATCTGGCTCTGCATTTAATTTAGACTGTTTCATTTGTCATTTGTGTTACTTCTGAAACTGTTGTCATAGCGCCAGATCTTCTGCAGCACCTGCTTTGTGATGGTTCTCTACATGCGATGTACTCCAAAGTTATATGTGTTTTAAATGAGGGTTCTGTGGCATTGGGGTGGGGGCTGCCTGATGTTCTGACAGTTTTGTTGGCTGACTTAACGTTTTATATCTGCCTTTCTCCAGGAAAGCGACCCGCTGAAGATATGGAGGAGGAACAGGCGTTCAAGAGGTCTAGGAACACTGATGAAATGGTTGAGTTGCGTGTTTTGCTGCAGAGTAAGGTGTGACCATATCGCTTTTTGCTCCATCTGCTTGCCGGTTGTTCTGTTTCCCTGTCCCTGTGCTACTTCTGCTTTGTTTTTGCTAGAATGCTGGTGCTGTCATTGGGAAGGGCGGCAAGAACATCAAGGCTTTGCGCACAGACGTGAGTATCCAGCGATGTCCAGAGTGCTGCCCTAGCAATGCCTGGAGGGGGCCACTGGGGGGGGGGGAGGCAGTAGTGAGGGAAAACCACCAGCTGCTCACTCACACCCATTTCCTGTCCTTCCGGTGTTTAGGTTAATTTCACTTCACGTCATCAAAATACCTTAACTGCAGCACACTGCTTTAAAATAAATGTGCAATTAAAGCATTTTCCCTGAACTGAACCAGTCCTCATTCTACCTACTTGTAGGCCTCTGTTTCAGATATTTAGTACTTATACACACACAGCTGTGTGTGGAGGCTTTGTAACATGTCGGCCCTTGAGGAGACATTCCGACAGTTTATCATTCTATGTTGACACGGTGGTGAGGGGAGTAAGAGATTTCCATTTTCCATCTACCTGATTCTTTGGTGTCCTCTTGCAGCCGTGAGGCTTTGTAAAGGTGAACAGCCTGAATTTCCCTGCCTTCGTTTGAGACGGCAGTAGTCCTTGAGTCCGTCTTAAATGTGTAGAGTCGGCCTCCTGTTCCCATACGACGTTGTGTGTTCAGCCTGTCTGATGGACAATACAGTCATGAGTGTAGCTTGTATTCAATTAAAATGTGCCTTTTCCCCTCTCCCTCTCCTTTGTTTCATTTTTGGCCCCTTCCTCTGTTGCCCATGTACTGGATCGGCTTGCCCCTCCTGCGTGGCCCAACATCCGCCCCTGACTGCCCACCTGACACCCTGGTGGGCCACGCCCATAACCCTGCCCCTCCCCAAATGGGCGCCTTACTTGACCAACTTGTGATTGAATGCCCTTGCCCATTGCCAACTCCTCGCACTGCAGCACAATGCCAGTGTTTCAGTCCCTGACAGCAGTGGCCCTGAGCGGTATGTCCCACAGTTATTGCCTCACTGCCTGACTAGAAAAGCCAGCTCATGTCTTTGATTACCTGCCTTGTTTCATGTCAGCGTTTCCCCCCCCCCCTCATGGTCTGCCCTTTTTAAACGGTGTACTGTTACATTCAGTTTTGTCTCCACCCCCATTAAGTATTTGAATATGATTTGGACTTTTTGTTTTTGTTTTTTTTAACACGGGAGTTTCCGGCTGTGAGTCTGCTTACACGGGAAGTTCGTGTTTGTTCATTCATTCAGAGAAACAGTGGAACAAGCCCAGCTTCTGTCCGTTTGGTTCTCACAGCATTTTTGCTCCTGGTTTGTGGAAAGCCGTTTTTCTTGCTCTGTTCTGGTGACCCACTTCAGCCCGTTCAGTTCATGATCTCCTGTGGGCCTTAGACCTCTCACCCATCTGCTTCTGCTCCTCTCGCTCGCTCCCTGCCTCCCACTCTGCCCCCACCTCCCCACAGTGTTCATTGGCAGCCCTGTATTTGCCAATTCCATATCTCTCCCCTCCACCCCACTCTTCCCCCCCCACCCCCCCCCCCCCACCCACACCTCCACCCCCCCCCCCCCCCGCCCC
>JAODKE010000125.1:30798845-30809519 GCA_026779605.1 Mormyrus hasselquistii
CCTCCCTGCCCCCCCAGTCCCTAGTTTAAACATTCCTCAACTACTCTACACATACACCTCCCCAATACACTGGTTCCAGTGTGTTTGTACTCAGCCTAACAAGATAACAGTGTGTTTGTACACACAGCCTAACAGGATAACATTGTGTCTGTACACACAGAATAACAACATGTTTGTACAAACAGCCTAAAAGGATAACAGTGGGTCTGTACACACAGGATAACAACGTGTTTGTACACACAGCCTAAAAGGATAACAGTGGGTCTGTACACACAGGATAACAGTGTGTTTGTACACACAGCCTAACAGGATAACAGTGTGTTGTTTTCATAGCCCATTAGGATAACAATGTGTTCTGTACTCACACCATCAGTAACACTGCTGGGATGATTAGCCCAGGATTGGCTGCGTAGCTGAACAGGGTTCCCATAAATGCTGGAAGGTCCAGGTCAATGGTCTCCGAAATAACATCAAACATCTTTGCCTTTCCGCTGTATGAAAACAGTCAGAATGCAATTAAGGGATGTCTGAATAAACTGGCAGCACATGAGAGGGTGAGTGATTACCTGAAAGGACCACAGTCAAAGGATGGGGGAAGACTCATGATGGTGTACACCACAGGAAGGAGGCTGAGGAAGAGGATGAGTAAGAGCAGCCCCATGTAGAAGTTGTTGGACTTTGAGGCCTTGAAGACCCTCTCATGTGGTACATTACAGCTCATGACGGCCCAGCATTGGTAGTACATGGAAGTGAGCAGGCGAAGAACATTAATGCCCACCAGCCCAGGGGCGTAGAAGGCGCCCATCCTGCACAGAAAGAGAGTCACATCTAAGGGTGGCATACAGCATGCTCCAAAGTGGCCCACTGTCCGCACTAAAAGAGGCATGTCACATGCCAGCAATGACAATGCAAATGCTTTGGGACATACTGCCTGTATTGCGGGCATGTGTCAATGCATCCTTCCCAAATCATAGGTTTGAACTTCAATCATAGAAAACTGGACTATAATTGGATGAAAAATATTATGCTTATTTTAGCAAGTGCTTGACATGAAAGCGAAGCTCCTGGTTTTGTCCCCATTCTTACCAAATCATGCCCTGGTTGAAGACCAGGCCCAGCACATTGCCGCTGATGTCAAATTCTGCATAGGAGGGCTAGAGATACAGAGGTAATCACATATTAGTCATCCACACTATATTCTATTCTAACTCTTAATTCTGATTCTTTGCCTGTTCCCTGTAGTATTTGATGTTCTTCAGCTTGGCTGATCTGTTAAGTACTGTATTTGTCCATGACTTTGAGTTTCAGTCTGCCTGCTTCTACACAGAGCCATTAAGGACCTTCTTAGAAAAGGTTTGTATAACACAAACTCTTGAATTGCATAAGATGTATTGATATAAGTGAACAATTTAAATTACTAGTTTTCTAAAGATTAGTTTTTCTAAAGATTTTCTAAAGCATATAATTTTATTAACTTTCCACATCAATGTTGAACATCGTTGTGTTTTGCGTCCTTCAGTACTAATAAAATCAATCACCAAAACTCCAGCTACTTCCTGCAAATGACAGCCTTGATGTTTAATACTCACAAAGCCTGCCTCCAGGTCCCAACACCAGCAGTAGTTCAGAAATCTCACAATCACAGCACGCAGGAAGTCACCAATCAGGATGGTAAGATATGTCACTTGGATGTCCGAAACAGTGAGTTTAACAAATTCCTGGAAAAAACAGCTGGATTTTAAAGTGTTTAGAATTGTGTTATTTGCAATCAATGGGAGCATAAATACTATATTTGCAAAACTCTAATGACTGCAAGCAGTGTAAATTGATAAATGTGAATTGAACTGATCATTTTTCCCAGTATACCAAAGATTGGCAGATTGCTTACTAGAAACAGTAACAGCCTTTTTCTAAAATTTTCAGACATTCTGCCCATTACAGTGGTTTCCTAGTGCAGTCATTCATGCAGATTATCGTAACTTCAGTGGGGACCAGCTTACAATGCCCACAGTGGTCTCCCAGCAAGGCCCTCGGATGATATCAGCAGGGTTGATGGGGGGAGGGGTTGCACTGCTGTCGTTGTTGTAGGCAGTGAAATTAGCATAGTACTCCTTCATTGCCCAGATGGTGGCATTTTTAATGGAGTCCTCTTCTTCTAGCTGTCAGACAAGAAGCAAAATGTTTAGACATCCAGCCATCGTCTATAAGTGCGTATCAGGGTCATGTTGTTGTTGATGATGATGATGATGATGATTTCATCATCGTCATTTGCCATTTATACAGGCACAAAGGTATTCTTTGGTTTTTTGTATGTCCCATTTCATTTTCCCAAGAGAGCAGCATGGAACTTATCTAGGATGCATGACACCCAAGGAAAGAGACATTTGGCATGGCTCTAGTAATCATCTAATAACCATATCACCTTATAAGTGTAACACTGTACCCAACTTTATTGTACAAATGTTCCCCTGTGATAGAGAATAGCCAACCTTTGCATTGACTTCATCAAACAAGGCAAATAGGAAAGTGTAGAGGTTTCCCAGAAACAGTGCAAAGATGCGACCCAGCTGCCATTTGAGAGCGATGCGGGGATGATAGTCCTCTAGCTCAGCGATTGTCTCAAAGAGGGGCGGGCAGACCAGGCCCAGCAGGGACATCACTATCTCCACCTGGAAGACACATCCATGTTTCTGTTAGGCCTAGTAATAACATCACTATCTCCACCTGGAAGACACATCCATGTTTCTGTTAGGCCTAGTAATGACATCACTATCTCCACCTGGAAGACACATCCATGTTTCTGTTGGGCCTAGTAATGACATCACTATCTCCACCTGGAAGACACATCCATGTTTCTGTTGGGCCTAGTAATGACATCACTATCTCCACCTGGAAAACTCTGCTTCTGAATTGCTTCTAAAAACATTTAATAAGGTGGACAATCGTAATGCACTTAACATAGGATGACCAGATAATCCATGTCAGTGAGGACATATTGAGCTGCTTTATGTTTTACATGCTACTTTAAAACTGGAAGGCTGCAGAGCCCAATACTTCATCACATTGGCTAAATAGTTCAGTCCTTCTTGTACTACATTACATAAGCAGCTGTACGACTGAGATACGTCTAGCCAGCTGATGGAGACATAGTGAAATAGGTTCATGCAAACACACATAAACACTGTGCACAGGCAGACATAAATACAGTTTCTGCAAAGCTACATACATCATGTACTGTAGCTTTGCATGTACCAAGGGTAGATGGTAATCTGTTTATACCTCATTCTTCTCATACCAGCTCAAGTCATCCCTGGTGGCAAAATCTTGGGACCTCTTCACCACAAAGTAGATGAGATACCCGCTTCCACCCAAGCTGCAGATGATCATCACATTGGCTAATACACGCAAGAACCTCCTTAGGTGGATGTTCTCATCCTTCTGGTTCTCCTGCTCATCTACAATGGACTCCTGCCAAATTCAGACATTTTTGATTAAGATTAATCCTGACATGACCTCTGTCTCACCATATTTTACTGTTATTTCACACTCCCATAAATCATACATTTCATACAATCTTGATTTCCAGCTGGGAGAAAGGAAAAATGTGGACTGTCTAGTAGGAAGTTTGGAGGGAGCAAAAACATGGCCAGACTGTGGGTCCCTGAGGATCAGACTGGGAAACACTACAGTGGGCATGTTTCAGAGAAGAGAAGGCAGGGGACACCAAAGCCTTTGCACACCAAGTGCGAATTTGTCATGTGTGATTTTTAAATCTGTCATCTGACAAAAAAAGGAAAATGTGATGCACAGAAACCTTGCACACTAAGTCTGATGCTTTTTATTATTCTAAAATTGCAAATATTCACTATATGAGACAAAACAGAGTCATCAAGGAGTGAAGATGATTTTTTTGCTCCTCTCACTTCTTCTGACTAGGAAAAAAAAAGAGAAAAGAGACCAGAGATGTCCATTCAATCCTGAGACACCATCAAGAGCAGAGAGAATTTCACCTGCTGATACAGGAACCGCAGAATTAACCCAGTCATTTCAGGGTGTATTTCAAAATGTCCATGGTCCAATTTGACACGCTGCTAACAATTGTGGAACAACATTAAAAATAAGACCACAGATTTCTGCGATCCAGTCGGTCCTGAACAGGGGCTGGCAGTATGTTTAAGGTAGGGACACACACATCATGGGTTTACCAGGCAATCCTGATTGTGCTGTCAGTAAAAGTGCTACTTTTAGTTGATTGGTAGATATTCAGGGCACAGCCTCCAAACACTCCTACATTCATACAAGATCATGATCAATACCTGTCGGTGATTGCAAAAAAAAAACACAGAAAAATCAAACCTTTTATGATTGACTGAAGTTTCAGAGTCGGTCTGTGGTCATGACAGATGCAACGTGCAACAATTTCAGACGAAAAATGCGGACTTGGTCTGTCATGCATTGTCATGTTTACCTTGAAACTAGTGGTGATGGAGGCATACTTGTTGTCTGCTGTCTCAGAATTGCCTATGAGGTAATCCCAGCTGGTGAACATTTTCCAGGCAAAGGTGAACTCTCCATCTTCCCCGTCTCCACCCCCCACATCAGCATTTCTGGCCATCCTGTAAAACCCCAATGTTAAGAGGCACAGACTGAAACTGCCCTCCTTCTTGCTAACAGAAGACAACAAAAATCATTTCATTGGTTAATCAGTTAATGTCCATTAAATCTTCCACATCCTGATTGACCAGATGCATAGAAACAGATATGAGGAGTATGGTGACTGACAATGACAGTTTTCTTAGCAACTAATAGAGATTCACTAACTTCTGATGTAGCAACAACAGGTAATCCATGTCCGTGAGGACATATTGAGCTGCTTTATGTTTTACATGCTACTTTAAAACTGGAAGGCTGCAGAGCCCAATACTTCATCACATTGGCTAAATAGTTCAGTCCTTCTTGTACTACATTACATAAGCAGATACGTCTAGCCAGCTGATGGAGACATAGTGAAATAGGTTCATACAAACACACATAAACACTGTGCACAGGCAGACATAAATACAATGACAGCTTTCTTAGCAACTAATAGAGATTCACTAACTTCTGATGTAGCAACAACAGCATACAGGACAACGATAGCAACCGTAGGTATTAATGAACATGGTGCAATTAGAGTTAACTTAAGTCATAGTCAGACCACATAGTACGTTTTATAGAAGTAACATTCTAAGTTGACTAAAGCACAAGGTCATCAGATCACAGACCATGTAAAGATTAAAACTTACGTTCGTATGACAACCATAAGGCTGTAGCCAAACGTGCCCAATCCAACCATGAGGTACGACAAGGGCAACCTGAACTTCAAGAAGCCGATGGTTCTCTGGTTGTTATAGTAGCCGTAGAAGAGCACAGAGTACTTACAGTAACCCTGCATGGAAAAATAATTCATTCAAATTCAATTTTTAAATGGTTCATATTCAAAGAAGATTTACCATAATCCATGCAATTAATAAGCCTCGATAAAAAGAAGAACTTTAATGTCTTGTTAAAATGATTTTCAGAAGTTTTCATAAACTGGAAGATTGTTCTGTAACTGATCAGAATAAAGGCCAAAGGTCAGTACTGTAATAGAGCTTTTGCCACTGAAAGACGTAAAGAGCAACATGAGCACATCCGACGGAAAGTCAGGGCTGGAGGTAGGTGAGTCAGGATGATTTAGGCCGAGAGCTAGATGACATCTGCAGACACCAGCAGGGTCTCACCCCCACTGGGGTGATATCTAAAATAAACAACCTGCTGTCTATTACAGAGATGTGTTGTAAACCTAGTATACAATATTATTCACACCATACCATGATATTCACAAGAGAGATGAAGGACTAAGTGAGAAGCAAAGGCATCTTATACAGCAAGAATCTTATTTATGGTAGGAATGAGAAACTCCCTTTATCTTTACTGATTACTGCTTTCGGGATACAGAGTTTTCATTGGCGTCACTAAACAGCAGAGTTAAGGATGTCGTTGCAAGAATTAGCAGCCATTTTATGTTCATCTAGCTGTCAACACTGAAAAGGCTGAGCTAGTTGTTTGCAGAAAATAAGCAATAGTAAAACCACTCAGGTCGCAAAATTCTACAGAGCATTTAACTGGAGCACAAATGGAATGAACATGATATTGATCAGACACTGCAAACTTGCAAATATTGAGATGTGAGATTAAGCATGTCCTTTTCTAAGGGTAAAGACTGTCACTTTATGTGTAAGATTAAAACAATCAAGCAAGTTAAAAATATTCACAGCCTGGAAACTTCCAGTGTTATCAATATATATGATGAACATTACGGAGTCAGTGACTTAAAAATGTCAAAAGATACGTGTAAAACCCAGAACTTGATTTAGGAGGATGATAAGCAGCATGAAAGGAAATTCACCTGTTACTCTAGAGACAGCACTGTATCCTCAATGGCGTATGGAAAGAAACCACAGGTGAAGTAAAATATGAAAACACAGCAAGCCTATCTCTTTGAATGTGAGAACGGCCTTTTCCAAACTATTTATATCTAGCTGGTTTTATGCTATGCCAGGGTCCTGTTAGAACACCCAAATTATTTTGTGATTCACTAAAAAAATCGCAGTTTCACTCATCAGAAGCTGAATCTTTTGTAGTATATTTTTTATATTAACTTTTTTTACTTTGTTCATTTGTTGCATATTTCATAGTTCTCTGGAAAATGCAGCCAATGTATTATGTAATGCACCTTGTACTGTACAAATGAACATGCAGAGTTAAAAGAATGACAGTTTCACTCCCAAAATGATCACCTACATTGAAGTCCATGAGCACTGAGTAATCCATAGCTGTGTCCTGCTCCGCTCTCGGCACGGTCTTCCTGGGAATTGTTCCATATGGCAAACCCATCAAGAGCTGTGAAAACAGACATGTGCATCAGCCTAACACCAACCATAAAGAATCACACATATACACCAATCATAAAGAAGCACACACATACACCAATCATAAAGAGGCACACACATACACCAATCAAAAAGAGACACACAGCCACTATGAGGACACAAGCATACCCTCTATGTTCTTTAATTAAACAAAAAATAAATAAGTAATATATTGTGCATTTATAGTGAATTATAATGATGAATTAAAATTTCAGAGATTGAAATAAAACTACAGAGCCGTCTCACCTCAGGGATCACGACTAACCCAAAAGTAAGGCCAAAGAGGACTAAATTCATCCCATACATCCAGCGCAGAAATATGAAGTACGAAGCTACAGAAGATCCAAAGTGACCTTAGAAGACAGAGATACCACAAACCAATCAACCATTATCTAATATTAAAGTACAGAGCAAAAAGGTCAAATAATCTAAGAGTTAACCTCCATTGAGCCGTTTAATGGACAATTTGCCAATGAGGAATTCAACAGTGGAGGGAGAAATCCCACATGAGAGAGAGCATAGATCGAGCAAAGCCTCTGCGTGATGCTTTAACACGGCTCCTTGATGGATCAACGCTTTATTCTGTTCTATTTTATAACCTGTTGTTCCTTACTCTCAACTTCTTTTATTTTACGTTCCCAAGGTATGCAAGCTGTCTTGAAATTTTCAAAATCTCTTTGAAACTTGATCCATTTCTGTTACGGAATAAAGAGGAACAGTATTAATGTTGCCAACTGTGGAAACTGTTGTCTAATGTACAGTCAGATCCTGCTCATCTCACCTTGGTCATCATCACTTTGTAGGCATACAGCTTTCGCCCTTTCCCTTTGCCCAGGGCTCCTTCAAATTTGTCCACAAACTGCTGAGCATCTCTGAAATCCATTTAGTTATAGAAGTCATTTAAAACATAAACACCCAAAAGCAATGAAAATTGAAAACGCAGACACAAACACCTGCATTCCGTGACAGTGTCCTAATTCAGGGCCTGCATCCTTCAAAGGCTGCATTCAAAGGTGGACTGCGTCACAGCAACATGACAAGGCTGTCCCATTTGGAAGGCTCCTTCAAATGCAGCCTAGGAATGCATCCTTCTTTTTCCCACTCCAAGAAGTACGCACACGATGGACCCTATCCCAAGATGCATTGTGCAGAGGTAAAGTGGGTGTGCGATTGACGCCACTGCCGAACTGGGACACAGCTCATAATGTTAGCAGTCTTAGTCATTTTTAAACAGAACTATAATGAGATTCTGTTCAATAGACCATCCATCCATCCATCCATCTGTCTGTCTGTCTGTCTGTCTATCTATCTATCTATACTATATAGGCAAAAAAGTATTGGGACACCTGGCCATTACACCTACAGGAACTTTTATGACATCCTATTCTACATCCATAGGCATCAGTGTGCAATTGGTCCCTTTGCAGCTATAACAGCTGCCACTCTTCTGGGAAGGCTTTCCACAAGATTCTGGAGTGTGGAATTTTTGCCCATTCACCCAGAAGAGCGTTTGTCAGGTCAGGCACTGATGTTGGACATGAAGGCCTGACTCACAATCTCTGTTCTAGTTCAGCCCAAAGGTGTTTGATGGGGTTGAGGTCAGGGCCCTGTGTGGGTCAAATTCTTCCACACTGAATTTATCCAACCATGTCTTTATGGACCTTGCTTTGCACACTGGGGGCTCAACATGATAAAAACCTGCTATTTTGACATTGTGGGGACCATTTTTCATGTAGCCATAAGGATAACCTCAGTTTTATAAAAATCAGTGAATACAACCAAAAAACTAAAAATGCCAAAAGAATTGTATTTTGTATTTTATTTGGTTGCCTAAGGTTATAGCTGGGTTGGGGTTAAGGTTGTCATGTTTGGATTCTGGTTTTTCTCATCCCCAGAAAGATAACAGTACAGTTTTACGTGTGTTTCTGTGTGTGTGTGCACGCACTGTATATTGTGATCATAATGGGTGGTGAGCATGGTCATAGCCATCTTGTTTCATCAGTGTATATATATATTATTTAAGTGTATTACTTGAGATGTTCCAGCCTCCTCTTCATCCTCCATGGTTTGTTCCTGATATTGGCGATGAGCTTTTTCTTTTCCTCAACCTCCTCCATGAGTCGTGCCATCTCGCCCTCCGACATGGACTGGTCTGACTCCGAGTCTGCATTCGAGTCTGAGTCTGACGAGCTAATGACAAAGGAGCTCTGTTTCGTATCATAACCAGCTTCATCTTTACCTTTAATCTTAGGAAAGTCAGGTGTTCAGCAACCCAACCCATGTGACACAGAACCAGAGGAGACACAAACACAGGCAGCAGTAACAAGGAAAAGGAATTATTACTCAGCATGAACTATTACCTGCTCACACCACACCCTCCCCACATACAGAGCAAGTCTGAGTAGTTTGTATTGACAATTTTATCTCTTGTAGCATTAGTGCACATGAAGTATTGGCAGTTATATTCTTTCTTATTCCTGCTAATGAATGTAAAATGACTCAGTGATACTCTTCCCTCTGCAACACAAGCACCACTTGAAACTCGAGCTGAGCTGTCAGGCGAAGCTTGCAGGTGACCAGACAGTCTCATTGCTCACTTGTTAATATGCTTTGTGTATAACTGTCTGTATTTATCTCTGATACTATCTCAGTGTACTATACCCGCAGTCGGTATGTATGGTATTATCTCAGTGTACTGTGCCTGCAGTCTGTATGTATGGTGTTCTCTCAGTGTACTATACCCGCAGTCTGTATGTATGGTATTATCTCAGTGTACTATACCCGCAGTCTGTATGTATGGTATTATCTCAGTGTACTGTGCCTGCAGTCTGTATGTATGGTGTTATCTCAGTGTACTGTACCTGCAGTCTGTATGTATGGTATTATCTCAGTGTACTATACCCGCAGTCTGTATGTATGGTATTATCTCAGTGTACTGTGCCTGCAGTCTGTATGTATGGTATTACAGTATCTCAGTGTACTGTACCTGCAGTCTGTATGTATGGTATTATCTCAGTGTACTGTACCTGCAGTCTGCATGTATGGTATTATCTCAGTGTACTGTACCTGCAGTCTGTATGTATGGTATTATCTCAGTGTACTGTACCTGCAGTCTGCATGTATGGTATTATCTCAGTGTACTATACCCGCAGTCTGTATGTATGGTATTATCTCAGTGTACTGTGCCTGCAGTCTGTATGTATGGTATTATCTCAGTGTACTGTACCTGCAGTCTGCATGTATGGTATTATCTCAATATACTATATCCACATTCTTGGTGTATGATATTACTTCAGTGTACTGTACCTGCAATCTCGGTGTATGGCATTACCTCAGTATACTGCACCTGCATTCTGAGTGTACGATTTTTGCCTATGTATTAAACCCGCATTCCCGTTGTACGGCATTACCTCAATGTACTGCACCTGCATTCTGAGTGTACAATTTTTGCCTGTGTATTTTACCCGCATTCCAGGTGTATGGCATTACCTCAATGTACTGAACCTGCTTTCTCAGTGTATGGCATTACCTCAGTGTACTGCACTTGCATTCTCTGTGTATTCTCGCCGTACACTGGGAATGCAGGTATAATACACAGGCACCTGCATTCTCGGTGTATGGCATTACCTCAGTGTACTACATCTGCATTCTCGGTGCACGCCATTACCTCAGTGTACTACATCTGCATTCTCTGTGTATGGCATTACCTCAGTGTACTGCA
>JAODKE010000125.1:30816326-30829541 GCA_026779605.1 Mormyrus hasselquistii
CCTGTATTGTACAGTTGTTGGTTCTACTTTCCCCTATGCACCTGTCCCCTCCCCTGCAACTGTGGCACAAAAATTCCTTAGAACACATGACAATAAACCTTGAAACTTGTCACACGCACACACACACCCTTCAGGGGTTTCTGCTTTCCTTCTCACACGTGCTCAGAAGATCATGACTGCGGGTGATGGGTGTATGCTGGAGGCCAATAGGACATACAGGAGTGCAGTGAGAGACAGGCCGAGGACAGCACCTGTGAAATGCTGTGCCGGTAGTTGTCCAGGGTCCCATTCTCCATCTCCAGCTCCCTCTTCAGGTGCTCAATTTCCTGTGTACGTCTTGTATACTCCTCCACCACCTAATGGGAGGGGGACACGTTCGTGCCTTTCTCCCCACATTGACTCCCCCCCATACCAACCCCCACACCCCTTACAGTGGCCTCACCGTGGCGCTCAGGCCCGTGAAGCAGTCAGCTCGCGAGCGTTCTTCATTCAGCAAGGCATCAATGTCATCCAGGGCGTTTGGGAGCAGGCTAAAGGCCTGCAAAGGGAGAATCAGGACTGAGCGCAGCACTATACCTTCACCTACTGGTAGCTATAGGTACTACACTTTTATAAATGCTGCTTCTGTCTTGATGAACCAAAGCGGGTATTACAGTGTAACACTAATTGTGCAAGAAAAGTCCAAATATTACAGGACCATGATTTCCTTGTGTCCAGTCCGCAATGGCTCAGGCCCACATCTGTGTCCTTACCCTCTGAAGGTCTTCTGGGACTGCTTCCTCCTTCAGGTCAACATTGCACACCTCCGATGCTTTCCTCATCAACTTCTGACATGTCTCCCACAGCGACGTCTTCCTCTGCTCCAGCTGCGCACATGTTTGCTGCAACCGGCAGTTGGCTCAGGGTCAGAGGTCAGCTGCCCAGGGCAGTGAAGCAGTAAGTGGCGACGAGGGCTCACCTCCAGCGCCTGCAGACGGGCCGAGCTCTCCCTGCACTCAGCCTCCAGCCGGGCCTTCTCGGCAGCCAGCTCCACGCTCTCCAGTGCCAGGTACACTTTCTCCATGTGCAGCTTGGCTCGTACCTCAAAGACACACGCATTGCAGGTCGCTGTAGCGTACACCTCAGCACTAGCTAACTTGGGCCGTGTGTTAACGCAAGCTCACAGAGGCGCACTAGCTCAGGAACGCTCACAGAGGCGCACTAGCTGAGCAATGCTCACAGAGGCGCACTAGCTGAGCAATGCTCACAGAGGCGCGCGCTAGCTCAGGAACGCTCACAGAGGCGCGCACTAGCTCAGGAACGCTCACAGAGGCACACGCTAGCTCAGGAATGCTCACAGAGGCACGCTAGCTCAGACGTGCTAGCTCAGGAACGCTCACAGAGGCGCGCTAGCTCAGACGTGCTAGCTCAGGTACACTCACAGAGACATGCTGGCCCAGGCTCCCATACTAAAGTGGGATTACAGAGGTGCACTAACGCAGGCATGCTTGCACTTAACCTTACCTGCATGTGGTGAACAAACTCTGTGACTAAAGCCACCTTCTGTGAGTTGACAGCTCTGGTTTTGGAAAGGGCTTCCTGTTCAGCCTGCTGCAAGTCGATACCACTCTCCTCCATCTGTCTGAGACTATAAGAGAGGTTGGGTACAGTGTGTGTATGCAGACTGTGTTGTTAATTGTAATTTGTAATGTGTGTACAGTACGTGTACCTGTCCTGCTTGGTCCTGATCTTCTGCTCCAGCTGTCTCTTCTTGACCTTGAGCTCCGACAGCACTTTCTTCTTGTGGAGCAGCTCGTTTTCATGCCGATCCAGCTGGCTTAGCTGCTCCTGAAGGGCCTTCAACTGACTGTCAATGGCTATCACCCTCTGCTCAAAACCCTGAGGACAGGCCAGGAGGGTAGAGGATCAGAGCTGGCCTTTGTGGGGGATGCAGATGGACAGGAGGTTACCCTCTGTGTGTCCCTCACCTTCAACTGCTCCTCCAGATGTTTCCTCTCGTCCATATCTACTGTCGTGGTGAGGAACTGGGAAGGACGAAGCACTGAGTTGCTGGAGATGGTCTTGCCAGAGTAGGAGGACTTCTTCACATGATACTTCTCTGCTGCAGTGTAGATGATCCTCAGTGAGGTCTCCCGAATAACCTAGCAGAAGACATACAGCAGATGTCACTCATAGGTCGACGGGCTAGCCCACAGGAGGTCTATAGCCATAGGGCCATAGTGTTGGGAGGCGTACCTCTTCAATCATATTCTTGGTCTGTTCTGTTCCCACGGGGACCTCGTGAACCTTGTACTGGTTGCACAGATAGCTCATGACTTCCTCTGGGGCATCAAATAGCTCACGCAGGTAGGAGAAAAACCCAAAGCCTCTAGACATGGAACAGAGCCTTAGTGCAGAACATGCATGAATGCATATGAAGAAAACTCAAAGAGACAGGCAGATTGACCACCAGATGACAGAGAGCAACCCCCAGCCCCCAGAGGCCCGTATAAAGTCACCCAAACCCAAAAATCTCACAGTGGGCATGAGCTCACCTTAAGGCCTCAATGGGCCGTGCTGGTGACTGGTTTGCCAAGGACACCCGCGGGGCAATTACAGCATTCACACGCCATTTCTGCTGGTCACGCACCTGAAATTGCACCATGCCATTTACTCGACTCGATATGTATTCTAGGCCTCATGTTATCAGTCCAACGTCCATCGTTCACCCCACAGTTCAGGTGTATTACTTCCATGTGAAATACCATCATATGCACAGTGTTGGGGAAGTTGAGTATTCTGGGACTGAGACTCTTTATACTCAACTGGTTGGTTGAAACCAAACCTTGGTCTAGATTTGTACTTTCGGAACCTGAACGTTCCACCTCTGTCTGTAATGGATAACTTGCAGATATGTGAAATGAGCCAAAACATTATGATAGGATATGAATTACATTGGCGGTTGCATAGCTGCGGCTCAGACTCCCACAGATGCTCGACATGGACCTGGGAATCCACATGATGCAATGGGATTCACCGAATCACTGACTCATTCTTCCACAGCACCAGAATCCAGTTCCGATGCTTCTGACAGTGGGTAGGGATTAGGAAGTGCACTTTGACTGACCAGCAGCTTAGCAGCCCCATGCGCAGCAGGACTAAATGTACTCCTGGGACCATCATTAAAATGACCTGCCATTTGTGTCACCGTAGCACTTCTATTGGTTTGTACTAGAAGGAAGCCTTCGTTCACACATCTCTGCATCTAGGAGTGTTGACTGCCCAACACCATGTTGGTGGATTGTGGTTTTTACCTACTTGGACCACTTCCAGGAAATACTCACCATGGGTGACTATGAGCACTCCACAAGCCTTGCCGTTTTGGAGATGCTCCAAATTGACCCAGCTGTCTGACCATGATGATTTGACCCTTATGAAAATAGCAAGGGTCTTCCTCCATGCCCTCTTTTTAATGAGATAATAATAATAATAATAATAATAATAATAATAATAATAATAATAATGGAACTTTATTGATCCCCGTGGGAAAATTATTTTTACACCTCCCTCAACTTGCTCTTTTTGTAGTGCAAGTTGTCCACGAAGGGCAGCCACCTGTTGGGGCACCCAAGGAGCTGGGGGTTAAGGGCCTTGCTCAAGGACCCACAGACATGCTGAGGCTGGGTTTGAACCTGCGACTTGAGATAGTCAACATCATTTGCTTCATGTAGGGGTGGTTATAATGTTTTGGCTGAGTACATGTCTATTTATGCTGCTAAAAACTACTACTCACCTCTGTCATAAATTTTGCCATGTCTTCCTGCTTCTGGAAGACAAAGGCCCTCAGGTCATTGGTAGGAATGTGGCTCTCTATGTATTTGGCATGACGATGGTCACGGACATTAATCTGAAACAAAGACAATACACTTTTACAGACCTGAGACAGAATGAGATCCTGCCCCCAAAACTCAATCTGCACGCAGTTGTTGAGCTCCTTTAAGGTCTAGCGACCTCGTTGAGTTAGACGGGACTCTCACCACCAGCATCATGGGTTCATAAACTTTGCCCGTGAAGAGCTTCTGATTCTGCCGCAACCACTGGAGGGCGTTGTAGGTGTCACGAAATCTGCCTCTCAGCTTTTCCTCCTTCATATTCATCATGTCCTCCAGACTCTTCAGTTTATTCTTCACACCTTAAAAAAAGAACTCTAACCGGTAAATAGTCCCCAGCCACAAATGCACTTAAACACTAGTGCATACTATACAGTGTCTGTTCAGGAGACACAGAGTCTAACTGCATATAAACTCTATATGCGAATAACAACAGTCAGTCCCGATTAAGTAACTACAATGAGCAGGTCTGACCAGAATGAAGGAGTGCAGGATGCAAACTGATACAGTGTCAGCAAAAGGCAAAGCTCACGGTGCTCATCTCCCTGCACAATCCTCTTGTTGCGTTGCAGGTCCAGACACTCGCCCTCCACACGGGCCTTCTCCTCCTGCAGACTCCGCAGCTCAGCATTGATGCTGTTGATCTCCGGCTGAACATCCTCCTGACTAGCCAAGTTCTCCAGCTCAGCCTGCAGCCCCGTGATCATGCAGCGAGTGTGGCCAATGCGCTTCTGGCGGTCTGACTCCTCGGCCTGCTTCAGGCTCAGCGCCTGCTGGATGTCCTCCACCTGCATGCGAGGAGGAGGGACGCCCACTGTAACGCTGTGCCGCCATTACAGAGCTCGCTGGTAGCCATGGTACCACTGCTGCTTTCAGGAGGACTAACCTCCATGCGCTTATGATCCAAGGTGTCCTGTTTCTCTTTACACCTCCGTGCTGCTTCTTTGATGTTCACAGTCTGAAACATGGAGAGACATTTCAATTCAGCTGTTGAGCGGGACTTTGGGACGTGACCCCATCCCCAGCCACGTCCCCAGCCACGTCCCCAACCATCAGCATCGCCCCTGACCTTGTCCTTCATCTTGTCCTCGATGGGCTTGAGCCGACCATTCAGGGCCTGGATGTGCCTCAGAGCAGGCAGGTGCTCCTCCTTCAGTGCCGTCAAGCTCCTCTTCACATCGGCCCGCTCCTGCTTCACCTCCTCTAGCTGCCTGCGGGTGGCCTCATACTCCTAAGAGGGAGACCAGTTTCACACACGCACACAGGCAGGCAGACACACACACACACACACACCGCCGCTGTGCCGACATACCACCAGAGGCCGCTTGCGCTCCAGCATTTTGATCCTGTCCAGATGGCGCTCTCTCTCGTAGAAGCGCTCCACATCCTGCTTGTTGCGCTCATTGCGCTGCATCGCCTTCTCCAGGAAGCTGGCCTTCTCCTTGCATACGTTCTGCAACAGCCAGCATGACAACATCCAGAGACCATTCACAAGCAGACAGAGAGAGGGAAAAAGTAAGAAGACTAAGCAAACATTAGCAGCTTCTCCGAGACAACACAGGAGAACCACCATGAGCATTTTTCAATCCCTCCATTTAGAATAAGCACCAAAACCAGTTTACTAAAGCAAAGAGGTTATTCGGCTAAGCAGATGAATACTTAGCCACTGTGCTATATGGACTGATATATTTATGCTAATAAAATATTCTACCAAACAAGACAGACAAGGCAGAGAAAACTCCTTTCAATTCCTGATGAGCACCAAAACTAAAATCCCAGTGGACAGAGGAGCTGACACAAATCAATACTTAAACATTTACTTTAGACAATTAGATAATTTAGTAAAGCCTTTAATACTGTAAAAAGCTACCTCTAGTTGACTGAAGGATTAACCATAAGAAAATGGCTCATAACCTCATGTACAAAAATAACCGCATTTCCAGTCTCCATTCTTCTTCTAAATATATTCAGCACTTGGTGTTCGTCCCACTTTGGCTATACAACCAGTAACACCAATGACACTGGTTAGCTGGGAGACGGCTCACCTCCAGCTCCCTCTCCTTGGCGCGGAAGTTCTTTAGCTCACAGTGGAACTCGTACATCTCTGGTGGTCCCACAGACTTTTCTGTCGCTTCCAGAAGCTCAATCTTGCTCATTTTGGCAAACTCCCCAACTTTCTCCTACATGGGAGACAGACAGTATTAAATCCTGAATTATTTTTCTGAAACACCCAAGACATGTAATCAAAAATCCAGCATTATTTGAGACAAACTGAGGCTCAGCAGGCAAACAGCTTAACAGAAACTCACCTGAGGCAAGAACTGGCACAGGTTCCCCACCTGGATCTGAAGGGCCTTCACCTCCTCTTCCACTGCCCTCTGATTGACTTGCCGTTTATTGATTGTCCACACAGACTGGTTGTTCTCTACAGAGATCTCTCTGCGGATCACCAGATTTTGCGGTGCACGGGATCTGAGGCCGTCGGGTTTTGCAGGGAGTTGAAGTAATGAAATATACATGAATCCCTAATGCATACATTCAACAGAAACATTTACATTTATTTACAGAAACTTGTATGGTCTAATGTGTATACTTACAGCATGATTTCCACAGAGCCGCTGGAACAGCCTCGCTTCACATAGAGGCCGACCTGTAATAGGAGCTGCCTCATTAGCCCATCAAGAAACGGAGTCCCATTACTAGACCATGCACAACACTCACACACCCCCTACTGGACATATTTAGTCATAGCAACAGAGAGACATTATTGTGCATATTCCATCTAACTCTCCTAAGAGGCACACAAATGTACAGGTGTTTCAGGGTTAACAGCTTGATCTGTCTCATGAATAAAGCAGCATCTGATCACACCTTATCTCCCCTGCCCAAGAGAGAGACCTTCCCTGCCAAACCCAGGCAGATGGCACAGACAATGCTGGACTTTCCAGTTCCGTTTGCACCCACTATCATGTTCAGGTTTGCTCCAGGAGTCACCTCACAATGGTCATATGTTCTGGAAGACACAGTTGTACAACTACATCAACATGGTGAACACAACCAGCTTAAACTGGGTCACATTCAAAATGACATTTTACTTTGCAATCAATAATGCACTTATTTCATAACCCTAACACTCAATTCATATGGTTCAATATAAGGAGTTGTTTTCCTTGCTTCTATTGTCCATTAAACAATTCACAATTCGCTGGAAGCGCAGAACGACTATCGGGAATTATTATCTGCCCATAAGGAATCTTTTGGGTTTTATAATAGGAAACAAACTGCTGTTGCACATAAACGGCACAACTTATTTTTTATGAAAACATAATTAAAAGGCTGTAAAATTAAATCTCCATGGCCAAATTAGAAGGATGGCAGCGAGCGATCTAGTAGCTGTTACAGATGCAGTTTAACTATTTACGTTTTCAGTTTTCACTTATAAGCTCAGAATACGAGGTGGTCAATAATAAAAATATAATGTAATAGCTATATACGTAAGTATAATTGACTATACAAACCAATACAGCCACGAAGTTATGATATATATGATACGTAGTAATGTAATGCGCTCCATTTACTAAA
Source organism: Mormyrus hasselquistii (assembly GCA_026779605.1). Lineage (NCBI taxonomy): Eukaryota > Metazoa > Chordata > Actinopteri > Osteoglossiformes > Mormyridae > Mormyrus > Mormyrus hasselquistii. Next base: position 30,823,778 of record JAODKE010000125.1, read on the forward strand.
ACCTTCTGAAGTGCTGTAGAAAGTTACGTGAAAGTGCTAAAAAATCTGCTTTAATAACACGGGGTAAAAACAGCATAGTAACGTCTTATAAATTCATATAATATATTGTGATAACACTTCGTTCTGTCAGCTAACCCGTTAGCACCCTGGAATTTAATCACACTGACAGGAAGTTAGTCATGGTGATGCGAAGTATGGATCCCTCCACGAACATGTTGTCGCCTCCACTGACACGTGAAGCATCCCGATAATCAGACGAGAAAGTTTGACTTAACGGGACCGTGTTCACTGGAGCATTTCGCTTCCGCTTTCCCGGCGCCGCCATGTTTTCCAGCCCGAATCTCACTTCCGAGTAAGAAACACCTTATGCGTCACCGTCTTTCCCGCCCAGCGCGCTGACTGGTCGAGCTTCATATCGACAAATGGAGTCTTTGCTTCCCATAGCCTATTAAACGGCTGTTTTCTGTTTTTAAGTAACCAAATAGGAAACGCCTAACGTTGTGCAAAATTAGATTTATACAGAAAATTACAATTATACGGATCATGCTGAATTCAACTTATTTGTATACCATGCATTGCCAACATGCATAGTTGCTCCAAAGCCATTAGTAAGGAATCACAAAACAGTAACACTTAGTGGCATAACACAGCTTGAGGTAACAATACTGTACTGTATATGAATAGTAAGTAAAAGCCATAAGCCAGATCAGCAGAGCTGTCTAGGATAGGCTGCAGGTTCTGCTGAGCAGGATTAGTGTTTGGTATGGTACGTCATCATCCCTGCACACTGGTACTCTGTACTGGAAAAGTGTCAGGGAAGCTGGATGAATGTATTAATACATATGAACCCATATCAAGTCCTGCAAAAACAAGACCATAACACTGCCCATCAGGATTCTGGAAATTTCTATAGGCTTTCTGCAAACTTTTATCATAAGATAAAAATCAGACGAACAGCTGATATTAAACCATAAAATAACTTCACACAGCTTACAGTACGCAGGATCGAAATTTCCACTTTTCGTCTGGCAGCCAGTTTCAACCAATTGCGAAAGATTGGGATCAACTTTTTTTAGTAGAAGATACGGTTTGTTTTACCAGCAGTGAATATTAGCCAAAGAATGTCACCAGGATACCAATGTCTCCTGTCATGGGGCACGATTTACAGTTACACACCGGGGAAGCACCATTATTTCCTAGCATTTTGACGATACTATAGGTGATATTTATATTAAGTGCAGCCTTGAATAATGGAGCAAATTTACTTAGACAATGACTGCCCCCTGGTGGGCCACTTAGGAATTGCCTGCATACATCCAGAAAAAGCTGGGCTCTTTGATTCTGGACCTCGATTCCAAATCTAGGCCTTGTTTTCAGTTCTCCCAGGTAGTTTAGTAATTATCAAATCTGATTGACCATGGAGGCCTCACATCTGTTTCAAAGGGAGGCTGGAAAAACAGTCGGGCATGTACCCTGAAGACCGTCATTTGAATAGTCCTGAGCTAAAGTAATGACCTCTGACTGCAGCCCCGCTCTACACTGCTGGAGATTAACGATTCATAAGGATGCATCTGCAAAGCATACTTTATGTCTGCATAACAGTGCTGCTAATTGAAAATATTAATCTTGTAACTGCATAGGGTGACAAGAGAATTTTTATTAGGAACCACCCCTGGAATCAAGAACATTTAGTTAAAGTTGACAGTAGATATTAGTGGTGGATAATATTCTACAAATGTAAAATTGTCAATTGTTCATGCACAGTAGCTGCATCACATTTACATCATCATTCCTCATGACGGCTCAACAGAAACCCCCCCCAAAACACTTCAGATACGAAGCTGAGGGCAGAAAGGCACTTTGACAAGAACATCAAGGAGTAATAACAAAATGTTAAAAATTCAAATGAAATTGTATTTGACATATAACATGCATGTAAAATGTGGCTCATCAGCTTTATTTAATGCATAACACATAATGACTGATACATACAAGTCTGATTATAATAATTTCTTACGTAACAAACTGAAAGTGGGACTTATTCCTAAAGCCCACAGGTGTTTCCCGAAGAGTTCTTAACGCTATGTCGTTCACAAGTTCCATCTTTTGACACAGGACTTACGAACGATGTAGCGTTAAGAAGGCTTCAGGAAACTCACCCCAGATCTCTTCTCCCGGGGTGGAGGAAGTGGTGTCCGCTGGGCATGACCTGCTAATATTGGCTGCAGCTTCCGCCTACAGCTCCGTGTCCTTGTACTTTTGTGGGTTGTAATAGCCCTTCCTCGTTTTCTCAGCCAGCTGCCGCCGGTACTCATCCTCATCCTCATCCTCACCGTGGTGGTATGATCGGCTGTCGGGCTGTATTGGCTTAGAGTGTGGCGCCTGGATGTCCAGGTTCGAGCTGGAGCTGTTGGTAAAATGCTGGCTGTTACAGGATAGACATGGTGGCTGCAGGGGCAGACTTAATGGAGGATGAATTACAAGGCAGCAAAGCAGGAGATGAGAAATAGTGTCAGCGGTGGGAAAAAGCAAGTCATGATGTCACCAGGAAAGTCTTCTCTTACCCTATTGGCTGAGGTCTGCTGTGGTCTGGCTTTGGGGCTTTAATTGGGACTGCATAAATATCTGGATGCTTCTGGGCTATTTCTATCTGCAAACAGGAAGTTTGTATGTTTGTATGTTAAAATGGCAAATAGTTAGATAAGAGCAACTGCAAACACAGTTAAAAAACAGGCAGAACACAGGAATATACCAATACCACAATGAAAAGGACAGTCAATACAGCAGTACAAATAGCAGAGAGAGGCCCGGTGCTCAGTGAGTAATTGTTATAAGAGCAAAATTAGTGAAGAGGACGGTGCTCAGTGAGTAACTGTGATAAGAGCAAAATTAGTGAAGAGGACGGTGCTCAGTGAGTAACTGTATATAGAGAAAGTCAGCGAAGAGGGCGGTGCTCAGTGAGTAACTGTGATGAGACAGCAAAGTCAGTGAAGAGGGCGGTGCTCAGTGAATAACTGTGATGAGACAGCAAAGTCAGTGAAGAGGGCGGTGCTCAGTGAGTAACTGTGATGAGACAGCAAAGTCAGTGAGGAGCGTGTGATCAACTGACCCTGGCATTCTGAGCTTCCTGCAGCTCCAGCATCCTCTGTGCCCGGGCCAGGTGGTCCAGCTTCTCAAAGGCCTTTACTTTCCCGAGAAAGGACTTCTGAGAAGGATCCTCCTGGCTCCCCTCAGAGTCAGTGGGTGGGTCAGTGGGTGCACGGGGGACATAGCTGGGCTTCTGTGGAACTGGAGGTGGAGGAAGCTTGGCCCCAGTGGGGCTACTGGGGAGGGAGTCGTAGGCGTCGCTGTGGGGGCGTGCGGCTGGCTCTCGGGGCTGTGGCCGCGCCTGCGGAGGGGATGTTTGAATCCAGCACTCAGGCAACAGGACTCTCATACAAATGGCGGAAGGCTGGTACATGTCAGATTACTCTACAGACGCCCGAGTCGCCTGGTGCCCGTTTGGGGGAACTATTATGGGATTATTCCACTGGCATACAGGTATTGAGCCATACTGCGAAGACAGACTAGTTACAGCGTGGTTCCAGCTCACTTTGGTTTGTCACTGCTGAACGATCAGCTCAGTTAAGGCATTGCCAGGTTTTGGGAGCAAAGGCGACGCAAGACCAAAGAGAGAGACGCTTATTTACTGTTCACACGGGACACATCATTATTTACAATGTACTAATATCCAACCGCAAGTCTGTGAAAATCACCGTATTTTGTTAGCATCACATGCTAGTGCTAGAATTACGATTTGCTTGCATAAAACGGCTTGGGTACGGCTTGCGTAACTTACAATAGAAAACGGTCAGTTCGCAGTTTGACTCGATTCTTGGTGGTATTAGGCAAGTGCCATTAGTTTACTTGAAGGTGTTGAGGCACTCACCTTGGGGGGTTCAGGGACAAAAGAGGGGGGTGGGGTGGACTCCCTCTGCAGCTCCGGGCTGTCTCTCTTCTTCATGCGAGAGCGAGGTTCTGGCGTTGGCCGTTGCGCCTAGGTGGGGGAGGGAAGGTGAGGAGAAGGTGGTGCTGTTGCCTGCGGCAACGATCGGCTGACCGCTCACCTCATCCGGAAGCACGGGCTCAGAGGAGCGGCCGATGGCAGACTCCTGCAGCTCGTCCAATTGTTCATCGAGTTCATGGTCAGTGTAAGCTCCGCCCTCATCCGCAGTGTCGTCGTAGTCGCTGATCATGCGGCTGTCCATGCTCAGGTAGTCGGCGCCCATAGCTGACAGGTAGGACATGTGGTCGTCCTGGAGATCGATGTCCTCGTCTGTACCGTCCAGCTGAAATGAAGTCAAAAACGATGAAAAGACCTGTTGCATATATTCACCCCCCACACTTAATACACCTGATACGCAGCCTATACCCCCTATATACCCCAAAACACACCGCCGCCACCCTATACACCACCTATACCTCATACACATCACCCACATCATATATATCCCATGTACACCATCTACACCCTATATACACCAAACATACCAACCATACCCAATTTACACCAGTCATGGTGTGGAGATACATGACTAACTCACTTTTCGCTCAAAGACCCACACGGCACGTTCCTGCTGCTCCAGAATCGAGTCCTTCACGCTGCCGTACCATGCATCATTGGCAGCGTTAAGATCAACGGTATCTTTGGAAACAGGCAAATAGGAAGAGGTAGCCAGATCATCATGAAGTCTGTGACTCTGCTAAAACACTCTCGTTCTGTGACTGGGAGGTAGGATGAGCACCAACCGGTGAAGAGGTGTGAGCAGGTCTTCCTCAGCTTCGCCGCCTGCTCATAGAGCTTGCGGGCACTGCGGTTGGAGCCCGGCATCAGTCTCTGACGCATCGTCTTAACAGCCTGCTTGTTCTCGGGGTTGAAGAAGATCACAATTGGGTACCACTGCGTGTAGTTAAGCGTGTCCACGGCCTTGGGGGTGACGTCCAGCAGGGCGTGCCGGTTCTGCGCGCAGAGGGAAAATCAGCAGGTCTGCAGTGCCCCCATGTGTACACAGCAATTTCAACAGGGATGTGGAGGGTGCACCTGTTCGATGATCTGCCGAATGGTGTTCAGCTTCACCACCCCTGACGACTTCTCTGACCCGGCATCCTTGGGCTCTGTTTCTGGAGAGGCACACGGACGTGAAGAAGTGTTTCCTCCCTTCTTGCATATGATGCTGGAAAAGGTTCTCCACTTACTTGCAATGGCAAACTGATCTGGAAGATCCGAGGCCAGCTTCTCAATGGCGGCGTCGGCGATGGGCCCAAACAGAACCACTGGGCGTTTAAACCCAGCTGGAAAAAAAGCAGATGGGGCAGCCTTCAAAAACCTCGAATATGGAAGACTGATTAGAGCGCCAGGCAGCACAGGAAGGCTGGGGGGGGGCATCGGGAGGTCCAGCACTGCACAGCGCAGGCTGGTGTGGAGAATCTCCCAGTAGGACTCACCCTCGCGTAGCACCACTCTTTCGTAAGCGGGGAAGCGTGTGAATACAACCGGAGCACTGAGGTCCTCCCGGCTCTTCCGGAGATCCTTCTTCTTAGCTGCTCTCTGACCCCGCAGCCTCCAGAAGTCCCCACGGTCACTGCCCAGTCCCCTCTGGGCATTCTGCACATTGGCCAGCTGATCTGCCCTGTGGGTTACGACACACCAGAGAGCACTAGAACTATCCGAGTAGTGATACACCCAACACACACGAGCACACAGCTCACCCGCAGACTCACGGCC
>JAODKE010000125.1:30841415-30857904 GCA_026779605.1 Mormyrus hasselquistii
ATATATATATACCCACAATCTCACAATCCACAGGCCAAAGTAAACTTTTACAAACGACCACTGAAATATTTCTTTTTGTACCAGCAGTTTGGGACCTGCCGACACAATGACCAGAAAGTCCATGAGCGCGTCCAATTCGCCCGAAAAGAGCCTCGTTTTCCGTGTTCGTCCGCGCGTGCTTTTCTTATTACAGGATACTGCATTAATTATGAAAACAAATCACAAGTACCCCATAATTTATTGCGTTTCGCCTACGCGTTACATTATAGCGAGAAAAGTTTAGAAGACATACCGGACAGGCGCTAAAAGCTGCAGGTTCCGTCGGACCGCACCCGGGCCAGGAGCCGCACTTCCCGCGAAATGGCAGCACCGAGTCCCAGCGGGGCACAGCCCCGGTTCCCGGAAGCTCGCAGGTGTGTGTAGGTGCGACTACGGCTCCGGGTGACGCCGTTTGCCTGCGGTGCTTTCACACGTTACGCTGCGAGTAAACGCTGATCGCCCTTATTGTGTCCGGTTGGTATATTCAACCGCTTCTGAAATACTTTGCAGGGGGCTGCAACAATATTTATATTAAAAAAGAAAAAAAAAAAAGAACGAAAGACGATCGTACAGGTAGAACAAGTAGTGTGTCAACAGGCCTAAATGCAGTTGATTAAATTCAACGGTTATGCGTATCGTAAATTTATATTATAAATCTATTTATATTCTTTTTTTAACCACAGTAGAGAAGATCATCGGGAGGAGCCGACCTAAGCCGGCTGGACTGGTTTCTGCTTGGGCAGCCCGTGCAGCCCGGGGCAGCGTCCAACAAGCCCGAACTTATCTGCAGCTACGATGTTCAGATACCGGTGCTGCTGCTAGCAGGAGGCGTTTGCAAAATGATATGTGACGAATCCCTACAGTTACTTAATTTTGTTTCTGGACATGGCTATTTTATCCCTGTGGTACACACACGTACACACACACACACACAGGGAGAGAGAGAGAGAGAGAGAGAGAGAGAGAGAGAAGAATTTGAAATGCCTAATGTTTTCTCAACTTTCTTGAACAATAAACCCTTTCTAATCGCCTTTATAGCACTCAACCAAAGGTGTAGGGGTGGGTAAATGCATATATATGGTCTATACCCACCTCTAAAACGTGGATTTACCATACTTAAAATTGTGTGTAGTCTAACAGTATACCAACCTACCTACCACCACACTCAGCATAAACACTCATGTTTGCAAACATGTTTGGTCCTGGATCAAATCTGATGGAAAAGAAGATTAGTGGTATCATAACATGGTTTCGTAACATGTTTGTGAAGTTTTTGAAAAGATCTGGCAAGCACGCAGCCCACTCTTCTGACTGATCCACTCTTGGTTACTGCTGATTGAAAAACTAAACTGTGCAAATAAAATACTTCTTCATTTGGAAAATGCAGTATCTATGTGACCTGTTCTGATTTAGTTAATCCTTTTCACCTCACTTTAAGCAGACGTTTGCTAGTCCTCTCATTCAGTCAGATATCAGCGTGCAGCTCCTCAAGAAACAAACCAGCAGTTTACTTGAATGAGCAATACAATCAGTGCTTTTTGCCCCTGCGGGGTCAGAGGGCGTGATTTGTTGCGTTATGGAATGAGACGTACTAATTTTCAGAAGGTTATTGGTTCAATTCCCATGGGGGGTGACAGAGTGATTTTCACCATTATACTCTCGAGCAAGGCCTTAACCCCAATTGCTGTAACAATTTGTAGAATTACTGGCTGGATGAACTGGAAACGTAAAAGCTAATGACTGTGTTTTACCCAAATGCTCCTGACACGTAACTATGAAACTACGCCTATTCATTTATTGTACATTCGACTTACATGCCAATTTGCATAATGTTTCCCCACCAGTCGGACAGTTAGCTGCATTGATGTGTTTTAATGTCCATGTCTTAATATGATGTTTATATTCCCTTTAATCTGTTCTTATTTGCACTACAATCAACACTTTCTGTGACATAAGAGTAAGAAGCACAACAGATAAAGCAGTGGTATGACTATTATGTAACGTCAAACAGACATGCATACAGACCCCACTGTCGTTTTCTTCTGAGCTCCCCAGACAGCTTTGGACAGCACACACACAAAAACTGCCCCACAGTGGGGTGTATATAAAATCTATATAATGTACCAGATCCCAAACTTCTGAAAACTAAACACTAGTAAACAAACAAAAAGTTATTATATTAGCATTTTAATGTTTGGAATAAACATATACTTATTATAACACTTGACTAGTTAAGATGTGCATGCATACATACCTGTATGGGAAAGGACCAGACAAATAAATGACATCGATGCATTCCCTGGGGGGCCCTCTCTCCCCTATCTAACCCTTACTCACCCACACTCCCAACCTCTAGTCCCCCCCCACAGTAGGATTGCATGATATCAATTTTTTCATATTGTCATTCTTCAGGAATACTTATTATTGCAACATTGCCTAAGCCAATCATTCGCACTATACCCACCTATCCAAAAAATCTTTAATAAAAGCCCAGCTTTGTGTGATGTTTCTCAAAGTACACTGTCAGAAAAAAAAAGAGTTCCAATTTTACCTTTCATTGTCACTGGGGCTGTACCCTCAAGGGCGAGCTAATTGAACCCTACAGCTGTAGGTATATGTACCTTATAAGACTGCGAAATTTAGAAAAAAATCTGTCAAAAATGCTTTGGGTTTTTTCACTAAGAGGATCAAGTGCCTGAAACTGCCCTTTTCTGTGATATCACTATGCAGCACTGCTTCAATTATGGTGCACTCTGTGTTAATTTTTATTATTATTATTATTTTATTTTTGATAGTACAGTCCAATCCAGGAATACACATATTCTGGGTTTAATGCTAACAATAATACTTGCTTAATGGAACACTGGTTTCACGAACATTAGTTTGATATGCTTAATATTATTCATATTAACATATTTCCAATTTAAACATGCTTATTCTCATATTTGTGTAAGAACATTCCAAATAACAGACCTCATTTGCACAATGGTAGCTAATAACGGAGTGGGTCATGTTGGCTGCATCATTCTGCAGGTGTTGATGGTGCGAGGGCGGGGTTCTGGCTTCACGCCGACACTATAAAACAGCCAGCATGGACGCTGGAGAGTCCGGGCGTTTTAGGATTTGAGCATTGATGAGCGGTCTGTGTTGAAGATGCTGGCAGCCGCTCTAACACGCTCATAAAGGCGTGGTACTAAGGTGTTGGACTGCGGTCCAGCCAAATCGACAGGTTGTACGTAACTGCAAAATGATGCGGGTCATTGACGAAGCTGCCGTCCTTCGCGACACCAGGACTCACCGCTTTCATAATAAGCCTTCAGACAGCGATGCTGACCCCCTCGGTTTGCCCGGCGGGTCCCAGCCGAGGAAGGCGGCCGGCAAGAGAGAGCCCAAGCGGGAGGGGCGCGGTGGAGGGCATTCACTCACGGCTAATGCCACCGGTAAAACCGAACAGATTATACCTGTGCTTTTTGTTCCGTAATACCGCTGCTGGTATAGGCGTTTCGTGGGATAGATATTTTATTGAGTACACAGCATTTCGAAGAGCAGTAAGAAGTTCGTACTACCCCTTTGCATCCAAATAATGTAGTGGAGTCACTAGTGCACCTGCCTCCCGTGAGATTAGACCCGCCCCCGTTTTCATTGGCTTTGCCTCCCTGATGTCAGATCTGACCGGATTTCAGTGATGTTGATCATATGACGTACGCCAGTTTCCTCAAACGCGCTATATAGCGCCGTATTCCGAGAACTGCAAGGATACGTGCCTGTGTAAACGAGTCCCACTGCGTAGATAGAGGTCAAAGTACAACGCCCTGCGCTACCACCCACCTCAGCTGTAGGTGAAACCACGGGCGAATCCTCCGCAAGGGCTTTTACAGGCTCGTGGAAATGTTGCATTCCTCATAACTGTAAACAGTCTTTCCGTTAGGCATAAAATTCATCTAAAACTTTGACTTAATGGTGACGTTCGTCGTGTTTGTGGCAGGATTGCTAATTCTGGGTTGCTGGCTGGAATGAGATTTTCAATTCGAGACAAGTATGCACACGCATTTACATGTATGTATCAGTTTATTGTCTTGTAAACAACTCTGTATAGGGTTTGCAAACTACCCCAATCCACTTGATGTAGCTCATTTTAGGTTTGCAATGGCACAGTATGAATTTGCCTTGCGATTTCTGGAATTGCCAGCCCTGCATGGTATGACTCAAGAACCTTGGAATATGGGGCTTCACCGGGCTGATTATAATCAGCCTCGACTTCAAATCTGATTCCTGGCCATTTCACTGTCTGCATATTAACTGGAGTGGCCAGTGTACTGGAAAGCTAAATCCAGAGATTAGGGTTACTTTTTAGTGCCCTAGTCAGGGTTATTGCCTGCCTTGTGCCACTTGCTCCACACCATATGTAGCAGTAATAGGTTCAGAAAATGGGTGGATTTTGTTTTAGGCAAGGATTAGCAGAAGTTATTTGACGATCACATGAACAATCCATGGCCATAATTGTGTAAGAAAATATGGTGTAGCTCTAGTTGCTGGCATGGCATGAAAAATGATCAAAACTTTTTTTTTTAAATAATTGTGTTCTTTGTAAAGTTGGTGATCCATCTTGTTTTCTCTTGGAATCCCTGCCAAAAAATCTACGCCTTGATCTGGATTACAGTAATGTACTTCTGAGCCCAGAGCTGTGGACGCTGTCTTCTGTGTGACTGGCTTGCAGTTGGCATTCAGGTGGCTCTTGTCCGTCTTAATGTAGTTGGAAAACCAAAATTGTTCCCTGTTCAGGAGCCCAACAGCGAGAGGAGCGATGTGTGTCATTCCAGACCCATCAGGTCCCTGTAAACAAGCCACCTCTGGAGCTCTCTGCTGAAAAGTGAGATCTGTGTGTTACCTGAAGCTAGCTGAGTGTTCTGGAGCTTGCCTGCAGGTTCCCTGATGGCTGGGGTGTCACTTGTCGAATGCTCACCTCTAAATCAGAATTCAGCAGAGGGACCAAGGTGGCTGGGGATGTGGGGGCAGTCGGATAGGAAGAGATCGTGGGGGTAGGCTAGGAGGCCCCCCCCGCAGCACCGATGGCTTTGATCAGCGAGGCAAAAGGGAGTTTGACCGCCACAGTGGGAGCGACCGAGCGTAAGTTACTTTTTGCAATGTTAAGCCGTTGGGTCTGTCTGGTCGGCTCTTCAGGTTAATGGTAGCGGGATCGTAGCTCTTTGGGTTGGTCAGATTGCATATTCAGTGTCTGCAGCAATACTTAACTGGGGCTTATCTGAAACAAGTTCCATTAGCCAGCTTATGTCATTGGTCTCCTTACACTGCTGTTCATGGTGTGGTAAGCTAGCATTCAGTCTCCTGTAGTTGTACTGCAACATGTTTAGGAGTGTCAGACCAGAGGAAAAGAGAGGAGGAACTGGATCTTGGAACTGGGGTTCTGTGAAGGACCCAATGAGGTAAGAGCACAGGATTATGGGCTGCCCATACAGGCTTCCTATACTAACACTCTGAATGGTGATGGAACCTGCCGATTCCCCTGTGATCAATGGCATCTTTTATTTAATGGCTAGGGCCCTTACAGATGCAGCTGCTGGTGAGGAAGTGGCTCTAAATGCTTTGGAGGAAGAGGAGGAGAAATGGTGGGTGTCCTGTCATGCTCATGGATGTATAGCAACAGGCATGGTTGGCTTATAGCTTCATTACCCCCCCCCCTTCCCCATAGTGCCATGGAGCTTGAGATTCCAGTGGATGAGGGTGCAGTGGAGATTTCCTTGGATGAGTGGAAGGCCCTGCAAAAGCAGAGCAGACCAAAGCAGGAGCTGCAGCTGCGAAAGTCAGATACTGGTGTTCCCGTAAAAGCCATTGTCATCCACAGATCCAGACGCCTGGAGGTGAGCTGTACCATCAACGGGACTCGGCGCAATTGATGCTGTGGCGTAAGTATAGTCGTACAGTATATGCACCCCTACCCTGGTCAGGGCCTGAGCAGTGGCGTCTGCGAGGAAGAGGAAGAGGCTCCTCCCCCTCGTCGTGCTGCCAACATCACCTCCCAGCTAGATATCAACTTTGGCTGTTTGGCTGGGTGTGGTCATGGTGGCTCTGTCCCATGTCTTGATGAAGGTCCTCCATTGCCATCAGAAACAGTATGAACCCCTGCAAAGATTTAATACATCATACAAGTTTTAGATATTTGGGTTATGGGAAAACTCACCTTTATGGGTGGTCCTGTGAGATCAGTGTTTCCTAGTCCAGTCCCTGGGGACCCACATGATCCACATGGACGTTTGAGGACTGGATTAGGAAAGGCTGTGGGACTGATCCATGTCTGTCTTTTATTGGTTCTCATTGACCCAGGTTGTGGTACCCAATCCTGAAGACCCAGAGGACTTTCCTGCATTGGCTTGAACCTGAACTGCTCCAGAAATGTTTGTGCTGACTCATTTGTCTGGACTTATGTATTCTTCAAATCTAATAAAATATGAAGTATTTGTGTCTAGCTTCTGCGGCTATACTGGTGAAAAGCATGAAAATGGATGTTTTGCTTTGTTTCTGCTAGTATATTTTGTAGCACATCTCTTCTACACTAGATGGCAGCTGCCTCTTATTTTATGCATGTACCTTTGGTACAGCTCCCCTAAGGGGGCTGGGTAGGACATTTTTGTGAGGGCAATGCACATTTATCACAATATTAGGGTAATGAGTAATGCATGGCAATTAAGCAGTAATTCTATATTGTTCCTATACTAATTAAAGCTATATCAATTTTATATCTAGTTCAAACTGGTGATCTTTAATTTTGCACAACAGCAAGTAAGTGCATATTGTGTACTGTATGGAAGTCAAGACACGATTGAAGGAACACTACATCGCTACTATTTTCCAACCCTGTCCTTTTAGAGACCCTGTACTTCAGGTTACTGTGCTAGTTTCAGGCTTTGCCTACCCATGCAAGGGTATTTTTTTTAAAAAAAAAAAACAGCCTTTTTTATATGCATTTTGATCTTTCATCCACATGCAAATGGTGTTTAAGGTCATTGAAAATTGAGTCTTTGTAAATCTGAGGGTGAAAATTTTCGGAAATTGTTAGCGGTGTTGATGTATAGACAGGGAAACCAGTTTTGACTTAACATCAGTATGTGTACTGTTTACATAGCTGTTTTTAGCCTAGCAGAACTGGTAAGGCTTCTGATTGGCCAACCTGGTTTTACAGTTATATTGCCACCTGCTGGTGTGGCATGCTCTTGACAGTTTGTTTTCATGTGGGCTGATTTTTAGTAAGGAGGAGAAAATATGTGTGGACAAGGTCTCATGCAGGTAGTGGTTTCATTAAAATGAATGTTTCTCATTGCTCCATCTTGCTGCTACAGCTACATTTGTGTGGTGTGGTGATGCAAGGTTTCCCTAAACACCTGTGTGTTATATGCTGAGCATTTAAAAAGCTCATTACACAACCTGCCTTTTCCAAGTCCTCTAATCTGTCCTGGAAATGTTTGTATACAGATGACTCCAACTAAATTGTAATCGTTTATCATAACCAGGTTTTAAAAAGGCATAGAGACAGCAAACTGGAAGTGCTATCTACTGGCTGTTTAACCTGTGAACTGCTTGTCATCTATCAGTCATATCTATAACCCTGAATGGACCATGACTTGTGTATAGGACAAACTGTCATCTTATGTCCCATTCAGGGACTCGGTGGGGTTGAGCTCCGGACACCATACCTGTGTCAGACATGAACACACACCCCCCCCCCCACACACACACACACACACACAAAGTGTCAGTTAATGAGTCTGCACTGTCCTGTCATGCTACCAGACTGCTGTACAAATGAGCTGGAAAGCAGACAAGGGGGGGGGGGGTCAGGTGCTTAAGGAGCCAAATGTGGGCAGGTTGACAGAGCTGCTCTTGGCTTGTCTTGGAGGTGCGACATATATAAGCTCTGGGGGGCTCAGGGTTTTGGTTTTCCAACGTCTGCCGGCTCTCTGATCGGTGCTGCCTGCAAACTCAGGCCTGTCCGTCTGTCATGGCAGGAAGTCATGCTTCGTCTGCATGGGTGATGCTCGTCCAAACATAAACTATATTTTTTAGGAACAAACCAGGATTAATTACTTAGTTTGCAGTGGTTTTAAGCACCACCATGGCTACTTGTATAGAGAGGTTTGTCCAGAAAGCTGGGATATCTCTCCTGGGTGCGTATATGCATGAACAGGGCTGCCACTCTGCCCTTCTCCTGTGGCTGGGGCAGAAGGCTGAGTGCTGTCTATGTGAATGCAGAGCCATTTTGTGATGAGTCAATTTCTCAATACCAACAAATTTTCATCCCAAAATGCGATGTTATTATGTAATGCGTTGGCACACATTGTGTAATAAGGCATTATGTAATAATACCACAATATGTAATAAGTGCAAAATGTTAGATTGCATAATTTACCCTATTATTATTGTTATCATCATTCAATTTGTTACATTCTATTGAGTAATAAGTAATAATGTGGCATTATTACATAATGCATTGTTATATGTCTTTATTAAAAATTATATGTGCTGACTTACCTGTAGTTGAAATACTTTAGACGCTGGGTTACTTTTTTGATTGACACAAGAATTGTTTTTTTTCTGTGCTCTATAGATTATCTTAGTCTAAAAACAGTTAAAATCTCAGGGGCCTCACTTGATATTTTGAACCTCTCAAGCCTTTAGTGAGAGAGTTCAAGGACGCAGCTGCGTTTCAGGTAAATATGTTTCGGCCGTATCATCCCGGATGCTAGTAACCAGCTAAGATCTGCACCATCAGGGCTATGGCCTCTCAAACATGATGCTGATGAGTGAGTAAAGAGATGTTTTGCTGGACATAAGTGGAGCTTTAAGCAGGAAAGAATGAGGCTCTTGTTCAGATTAGTGACGTTTTGTAGGCTGTACATATTCCTTTGGTAGAGGAAGCCTTCAGTGAAGTCTGACCCTGGTCCAGCTCTCTGCAGTTAAAGGAATCCTTGGGGCTTTCTGAGCTACTGGAAGCTCTCTGTGATCATAATATAATGTGTATTCAAGCAGCATAAGGGCATTCTGTGACATGGCACTCTAACAAATGCCTCTATGAATAAAGTTCCATCACATTTCTGCCAGAGCATTTCTGAGTTTCCCGCAGTGGTAATGAACTGATTGTAAACTGGTACTATAGTAACATCAATGTCAGTGTTAAAATGACATCTAAATAGCATTGTCTTTCTTTATATAATTCCATATGCCTTTTTTTTCCCACAGCTACATTTTCATTTTTTTATTTAGCTTTTATCCACAGCGAGGTAAACTTGAGGCAGACTGTACATCTCGGCATACAGCTGTTAGGGAACCACCTCGAGTAAAATGCTGCCAGGCTGGGTGCCCTGGCACGAAGTAGGCATGAAATTCACTAAGCCCCAGTGCACGGTTTCCTTTGAGCTGCCAGTCCTGCCTCACACTTTTCCTTGGCACAGAGGAAACACCTTTACCTACAGTAGCTGGTAACTTTTTGTTGCAGCCTCGGTGTTCAGATTTTACATCAGACCTGAGTCTGTCAGGATGTTACTGAATCAAGCAAGTATAGCGTCAGTGTGCCATTCAGGGAGGGGGCAAGTGTGTCTCTTATTGTTATGTTCATGTTTTTACTGAGTATTAATTGAATAAGATCCCATCCGCTTTATCTCCTATGATCCTTTGGCTGTTCTGTTGCATCCTCTCCATAGCTGTAATGTTCCTGTTACTGTCTTATTTCTGCACTTGGTTCAAAGATCCTTTAAGTTCCGTGTTCCGGGGTCTTATGTGGGTGACAATAAATTATGAATAATAATTAATAGCCATCATTAATTTCCCCTGACCTAGAACCGTTGTGCTTTTCTCTCATTGGCCACAGTTGGAGTGTGATCCAAATCTTACCTTCACGCTTAGATATCGCAAATGCGCTGACAACGGAGAATTTGAATTTGAGCAGGTGTCATCCGATTTCCTCTGGTTCCAGAAATTATCCCGTGCTGTAAGTACTGTATTAATTTAGTCTTCATTAGCATAGCAGCATCTGTTGATGGTAATTGAATTAGCCAGGGCTGAGGTCAGCTGACATGAGTAGGCAGGCTTTATGATTACACTGGATAAACTTTGAAATGGTTGATATTAACATGCACGATTGATATTACCACTTAACAGGACCTTTTTTGAAACCAATGAAAAGCTCTATTTCTGACATTTATACAATTAGCTCAGGTAGTTCTGGTACTTCAGACTGACAGCAAGCATTTACGTTCATGTCGAAGTCAGCAGCACTTTACTTGAGGGGCCCAAGTAAGATAATTACTCAGTTTCTACTGAAGTACAAATCATGAATAAATATAGTAACTGTCAAAGACATGAACCGTTTTGATCGATTGATGATGAAGGAACATGAAATCAGCATGTAACAGCTTCTGGTTAGTCAATATATGAAACAAGTGAAAACTACTACAGTATTTGTGCCCCTTCAAGTAAAGTGATACATAGAAGTGTTTACATTTAATGGCAAAGGTAGATTAAATTAGAAGTAGATGATGTCAGTTTGGTGACTTTTTAGGCCTGTGACAACAACAGAACTGCTGAAGGTAAGTTCTATGGACAGACGTGTTGGGATCAGGTGGTGACCATCCCTGATGCCCCTGTACATTAACCAGGGTCACCCCACTACCCAGCGGAATCGAAGCCCCCTGTCAATGAAAATGTATGTTACTTTTAAAAAGGTGGCATTTCTTTATTTTGTGCAATAAGGAGCTCACTGTCACTAGGTTGTTATAGTAATGTTTGTGGCTCATAGAAAATAGCATATTTTACTGTTACAGTTTTACCGTTACTGTTTTGCTTTCCAATAAAATGCCACACTGACATATAATTTACATCTAGCCGGAGCTCAAATTATTTCCTTATTATTCAAGGCTTAATGTCTACATTTATAAAAAGGCCTTGTTTTATGTCTCTCTACAACAGGTAGGCCATCACAATAGGAGGTTATTTCTAGTACAAGACAGACAGGTGTTCTCTTCAATGAAATAAAACAAAGATATGTATATATTGGTAGCAGCATCAGCTAAAACAAGTTCAAAAATATTGGCGAAAATCCAGTATTTTGCATCCCTGACAAGAATCACTGAGTGACTTCCTATGTTGGAAAGCCTTTGTAAATTTTTCCAGCTCAGGTGGAAAACTGTGCCCCCTCGGGTCCCTCCGGGTCTCTCCGTGCCCCCTCGGGTCCCTCCGGGTCTCTCCGTGCCCCCTTGGATCTCTCCGGGCGTCCTCATGAGTCATACACACTGTGCAGAAGCACTGATCCCTGGGTCATGGGTGTTTGTTGGGAAAATCCACTAGGTAGCATTTTGCTGACATACCTATATCTCTAGAAAACATCTTAATGATGGAAAAAGGAAAGCGGACGTGTTTTTAGCAGAGCCTGTCTGTCTGTCTGTCTCCCTCCTTCCCTTCTCTCCCTCCAAGGTGCAGATAGTCTTCATCCTTCCACAGTTACTGTAGAAGGCCTTGGATTTATGAGTGTCTGGCTTCTTATTTTATTAGCAATTTGGGTTTGCTGGTGGGTGGAGGGACACTGTAAAATTAGGTTATACGGTGTCTGTGAAACAGAGGAAGGAGATCACCGCTGGGCCCTCGCCTTCAGTCTGCTCAGTGTGTATAATAAAAGGTTCATTCCTGGGGGCGGGAACAGGGGCGTCTGAGGGGCATGGACACCCTGACAGATTCACGGGGCCTAGCACTTGACAGGGGCCCTCAAATATATAAAATTATATGTAAAATTTGGCTTGGGGGGGGGGGGGCAATTCCCTGGGTCCGAATGTCAGCATAGAAGTGCTTTAGAGCTTGATTATAGCACTACTGTCTTCACCACAGAATTCATCATTCCTGGTTTGGCTTTTCTGGTTGGCGGTTCCCAGGTCGCTCTAGCTGCATGCAACTAACATTTTAAAACTGCTTTTTTTTTTTTAATGGCAGTCTCTTTTGTTTGTGTGTGTTTTCTATGTGAGCTGCAGCTTTGTGTACTTTGTGTGTGCCCTTGGCAGAGCTTTGTTCAGCTCAGTGGGTGAAGGCCATTGCAAAAAACACTCGCATATGGCCTGTGGCCTTAAATGTACTGTCATACTTTAAAAATAAAAATGCTATAAATGGCAATGAGATTAATCTCAAATGGAGGCATGGAGACCCACTAAAACTCAACCCAAACCTACATACCCATGGGATCATCGAGAAGGGCACCTCGTGGGGCTTGAAAACATGTCTGATGCTAACTTTAAGGCCGTCCCACTGCAGACAGACGTAATATCGATGGCTTGTACTTCAGGGATTTACACTTATTTGTCATGCAGGAAATATGTTTTTACTTTGTTTACTGTTGCTCTAACGTACTGTTCACAGTTCAAACCATTTTATACAGCCTTGTATGTGTTAAGTATGTGGTATATTATGAGACTGAAGAGTAAACACAGATACAGCAGGATTTTTATAAAGACTGTCACATCACTATGGTACAGACGGTGCACAGGGAAAGGCTCGTCGACCAAAATAGTACAGACGGTGCACGGGGAAAGGCTCAACAACCGAAATGGTACAGACAGTGCATGGGGGAAAGGCTCACCGACCTAAAGCTGTATGCTTCTGTCTGGATACATCCTTCAGCCTCTCTGGTCTCGTCCGGAACTACAGGCATGGTGTTGAGGCAGAGTGAAATGGTAAACATGCCTTACAGTACACTGCTTTCAGTGGTTGTCTGTGGATGTTCTTCCCCTTGACTGGGCTAGCACAGGCCTCTGACTGTAGTTTGATAATCGTCTCAGTCCCTGGAGCTCAGTCGGCTTCATTGAGCACCTGCTGGTTTCTTGTTCTGCATTTTGCCTGAGGTAAGATTACGGCAGGCAGCCTAGCAACACCAGATGCATCTTACTTTCTTCTATATATTTTTTAAAAAATATGCCAAAAATGTTTTTGCCATCTAAAGATGGTGAAATAGAAATAATAAATATAATAGAGAAGAAAACAGCACAGATGTAGCTGTTTACATTCATCTGGGACTGAAATCTGATATTTCAGCTGTGATCTGTGGAAGGGTGTGTGCTTTGAGGAAGTGTGTTTAAGAAAATGTCCAGCTCTGTAAGTATGAATATGTTGGATTGTAGTAAACCATGTAAGTAAATTATGCTGCCAAACCAGTTGATACTGTGCTCAACACAATAGGCTGCCTGAACAAGTATCACTGTGTGAGTGTAATCCTTAATTTGGGGGAGGTTTGACCAGTTACAAGCTTTATAATATTCTGCTACATCACACAAATCCCCAAAGAATGTGGGACTAAGTTATTTGTACCGTATTTCTCATGTACTGTTACTATAATTTTCGTTTATATTGTTCATTTGTTTATTTATAACTATATGCTTTATTTTGTTCCTGTATTTTTTCTATCTTTATTGCTATTTTATTGTCATTTTTAGTGCTGTCATGCACTTTGGTTCAACTTAAGTTGCTGTAAAGTGCTATATAAATAAATGTTGATTGATTGATTGATGTAAGTCAGTAACTATTGTGCCTTACCCTGTATGCACTCCCTCTAATGATACCTGTCTAGTTTGAAGTTTTCAGTGATAATAAACACATTATTTTATTCATGGAAAAAACAGAATTCTTGTTTTGACATGGTAACATTCATTAGACTCCTAGGTTAAACTGTAGTGTTCCATTATTCCTGGTTACAGACTTCATTAATCAGGGTATGAATAAAACAACTTCCTTCATCTGTTACTACATCTGAATACTGGATAAGGTTGGAAGGGATACCTGGAATGGAGATACATTTTGGCAAAATCCATGCTTTTGAGGATTATTCTTATTTTTTTAATTATTATTATCCAGATTGACTAAATGGTGATGAGTGGATGGACAGACAGACATTCTTACAGAGCTGTGTATTGTCGCATAAACCTTTCCTCTAGAATGTTCTGGGAAAAATCTGCAGCCCATGTCTTACTCATTGCAGTTGCAACTGAGTTTCTTCAGGGCTTCAAAACACTGACCTCTTTCAAAGGGACTGATTTCCACAGGATCAGTTCACAGATATATTTTTTGTCAGATCTTTGAATCCATGGTACTGAGGGCTTCATTCGAACCTTTGGCTGGAGGACGTGATTCAGAAGCATCTCGTCTGGTTGAAAGTAATTATTGGGGATGCAGTTGTTTCTGTTTTGTGAAGCCAACTTTTGTATTTCACAGGATAAGGTAAACCTATGAAGTGAAGTGAATATATTTCAGCTACATGGTTGACAGCAGGAACGTAGCCAGCTATTAGGTCACCGGGGTCTGGACATCGGTAATTTTTTAAGAGCTGCAAATAAAATTTGAAGCTAAATATTAACCTAAAAAATAGGCTAACGTTTCACATAAATAATTAAATTAAAAAATAAATAAATAAATAAATAAAGAGCTTATGTACAGTATTAATAATGTGAATGATGAGGAATCACCCCCCACCCGTCCCCCCCCACTCCCAGACCTCACTATTATTTAAACCCTGATCACGGTCCTGATTGATCGGAGCATCTAGGGCAATGTTAGCAAGTCATCGTATGACAGAGAGACTTGTTAGATTCTCTTGAGGACAGATGGATGAAGAAGACTTGCTGGCATGTTAATGCAGATATATTACATAGTCAGAGGTAGCCTCATATGACACGTTTACAGACTTATTTAGTAACTGATGGAGTTACTATTTAACTGGTCATAGTCATCACCACTTTTCCTGATTGTGAAAACTCCCCAGAGAGCAGAACATGGCTGCTCAAAATTCTCCTTAGAAACATGATATTGCTTATGGAGACAATGGGATGTTTTTGGGTTTTATGAAGTTCAATAGTATATCAATGCCTTCTCTCCTTTTTAGATAATGGTTATTTCATTGATTTTGCCCAATGGATTTTGTGCAATGGCAAGCAAACAATATATAATCAAAATAAATGAAATCTGTGTAAAAACAGAATATTTTAGATAAATTGGTAATAAAGAACTCAGTTACTGTGTCGCTGTCAATCCTGACACCAAGACCTGATATTGAGGTGAAGAATGACATGGGTCCAATGCTGATTGAGCCCCAGCTGTAATTGCACTTGACATCACCAGTCGTCAGATATCTAAAGGCTCCTCAGCAGGTGTGCTGCTTAAAGTGGAGAATCAGGATGAAATGTGAGTGGAGGACAGACAGGACACTGTAGGTTTCGGTCTCAGTGCTTCTCAGGAACCGTGACAAATTTGCCTTTCAGCAAAGGCTCCAGCTGGGCGGTGTTGGGGAAAGACTATCTGCTGTATCCGGATCAGTGGAGTAAGACTCTGTCCTGGATTTAGAATAGTGTCCATTTCAGTTCATTTCATGCTAGTGTTATGATGAGGTTTAGGCTGAGCTATTAATGCTTAATTTAAGTCATTCAGGTAAACTCATGTATTGTTAGCACACAGTTATTTACAGTGTATTTACACAAACACTGTGAGCTCTGACAGCATGGAGATTCTGTAGGCAGACAGATAGATAATGAGATAAAAAGAAATATGCCATGTAACAGGGGATTTGTCTTCCTGATATATGTGGAGATCTACACACAGTGGCTTATGACACTGGAGGGTCCAGGCATGATCCACTGAGCTACTCATTACTCATTGCACTGGAAGTCATGACCCTCACAGTTACTTATTACGCTGAGCGGGTCCAGCCACGATCCACATATTAATTCATTAGACATCACACATCAATTTATTAAATGTTTCATTGATTTATGTTGCTTTTTGCCATATGGTTATCTTTACAATATGTTTACCACATGCTGCAAAAATTATGTCAATAGTAAAAAATTGGGTGGGTATATTGGCTCTATGTTACTCTTGGACTTTGAGCACAATAAGATGGATGGATGGATGGGTTAATGAATGTTTTCTCTGTTTCCAGCTTACCAGCAAAGTAGGTTTTGTGTTTTGTGAATCTGGCACTTGAATCTCATCTCCAAGCCCCCCGAACACAGAGTTGGGGTGAGAGAAATTTTCAGGGCCAGTCTGTCTACATAGCGGCTTGTGGGACAAACGAGTTGGAGCAGTGACGGTCTGGCTGTGTTCCACATTGCAATTGTGTGGGGTTCTGGACGGTGGAGATTGGCTCTGTCTTCTTCCTTTAGACATCGGAATTTGGCCCTGTCTTCCTCCCTTTGGACAGTGGAGATTGGCTTCATCTTCCTCCCTTTGGACAGTGGAGATTGGCCCACTCTTCCTCCCTTTGGACGCTGGAGATTGGCCCTGTCTTCCTCCCTTTGGACACTGGAGATTGGCCCCCTCTTCCTCCCTTTGGACGCTGGAGATTGGCCCACTCTTCCTCCCTTTGGACGCTGGAGATTGGCCCTGTCTTCCTCCCTTTGGACACTGGAGATTG
>JAODKE010000125.1:30859898-30871282 GCA_026779605.1 Mormyrus hasselquistii
TGGAGATTGGCCCCATATTCTTCCCTTTGGACAGTGGAGATTGGCCTCGTCTTCTTCCCTCTGACCTCAGTGCATGCATTAATATCCTTCAGTGTTATACTGCAATCAGGCGTTCCTCCTACTTTACGGTTTGCCTAATTTTATTTGTCCATGTCGGCCCGTTCTGCTTATCCTGTCCACTACCACACGTCGCAATGGCCACATCGCTGTCAGCTTCCTCTCTCCCTAACATGGAGGCTTTCTCTTTCTGGACTGATCTCTTTCCTCTGAGATAGGGTCACTGAGGGCACACATGTGACCATGACTCTTGTTCAGTTCTGGGTTAGGGTGTCACACCTTGGCACAGTTGGCTAGCAGATGTGGTTTGTCTTTGAGTGATGAGTTCTGTCCATGTTCTGGGAAGGTGCTAACATTGTTTGTCTGTAGGGAATTAAGTTATTTGTGGGTCGATCTGTGATCCAGCATCCCTGGTTTTCTTTCTTCTTTCAGGCCAATCCCAGCCTGATGGTCTGGCATGGTCTGATTAGCTCTGAAAGGTGGAATCTAGCCCTGAGTACTGCTGATGTAAAGATGTCAAAGACCGTAATGCTAAAGGCCATTATCTTAAAATGGCACATTGCTTGATGTCATTCGCTGGGAAGCTGGGGGATCTGTGATCGTCGCAGAGTTTATCTTTTGTCCCTTCAATAATTCAGTAACACTTTACAGGGCACGAATACTTACTGTAGTAATACCTCAGTTACTACTGAAGTACAAATCATGAACAAATATAGACGCTACTTGAGATAAAAGACACATGACAATTCACTTGAACAAACATTGTGTTATTCACTTGTGTTATTCATTACTCGTTCCCACAGTAATTGCTTCAGTATAGTTTACAAAGGTTTACAGAATTAACAGATATAGCAACAAAAATACTATAACTACTTGGAATAGTAATAATAATAATAATAATAATAATAATAATAATAATACATCTAATTTTTACTGCACTTTACATTACCAAAAATCTCAAAGTGCTTGCAAAATCAAAAAAGCAAAAGGAACAAAAAACTTATTACAATTACTATAAAAAGGTTTATTAATAAAACATGCATCATGATTCATTAATAATGAATTAACGCGAGAGCAGTATGTAACTAAGACTTAGTTTGTGGTGAATTGATACATAAATAATAATGTAATATTATATTATTTGTGCCCCATCAAGTAAAGTGTTACCAATATTTTCTCGGCACAATCAGGGCAGGTTGGAAGGAGTCACCCACTAGAGGCTATTTGATTGAAATGTAACTTTTAAGTATTTAAGTGTTTAGCTTTTAACAAGCACCAAATATCATATAACTGGCTACCAAACCAAAGCTACATGCTAACACATATCTATGGACAGCACACATGTCCATTTTCATGTATTTCAGTATATATCTGAGTTTTTAACTGCCCCTAAAGCTCCTAAGTGGGGGACAGTTTGGCTTAACCCCTCCAGGGCTGTGGATTTTTCTACCGCACTCTCTGCATATTCAGCATCAGATGTAAAAGTCTGGTTGGTTGGTTTCTACAAGTGGGCCACTGTCTGTGACATGCGGCACGGAACATCCCCAAAGTACAAACATCATTAATGTACCCTCGATGCTGCAAAAATGTTCCTCATAGTCCATTTCTCTACCTTAAAAGTGACAATTACCTACAGCTATAGGGTACAATTTACAGGCCCTTGAGGGTATAGCCACAGTGACAAGCTACAAATTGGTGCACTTTTTTCTGACAGCGTATACCGTTGTTGCCTTAGTGTATATACCATATGCTTACTTCGTGTGAATATATCGTGTAATTGCTACCCCACCTGCTTTAATGTTAACAAAGGGGCAATTTCTGAAGTCTGGTCTCTTTTGGTTGTCATGGGAATGGAATCCATTTGCTGCTGCCATAATGGGCTATTACCCTCTGCCTTGTCTTGGGGGGTTTCTAGGACAGTCAAGGCAGTAATAGCATTGTGCTACATTTTGTTTTACCAACAAACCGACAGACTGGAGGATGTGTTTCCTTTGATTACAGCTACCCATGAAAGCAGCAGAGTTCCCTGATGTGGGCTTTGGAGTCCCACAGGCCCTGGATGAAATATGTCAGGGACGCCTTTCAGCTCTGCCTGGGTCACCTTCTTATGTCTGTGATCAGGATGATTTAGTTGTCAGATTTCATTCAAATTTTATTCAAAGCTAGTTCTCTTTTGAAACTCATTGTGTAATTTCTTACTCATTCTCCATATGTTATTTGCACTTTTGATAAATTTCACAGATCGAGAGAGACGGAACAGCTCACGGAGAAACAGCAGAGGTGCTTGTTTGTGAAGCCATGACCCTTGGGCTACGCATGTTGTATTAGTTGCTATAAATACAACCATACAACATGCATAGCTGGACTCCCTCAGAACCCTGGACGGTGTGAGAGACTTTGAAAAGCAGAGAAAGTCATCATCTCTTTCCAAGCAGGACCCATTTCACAAGATTAATCTGTCCTTTTTATGTTACTCTTTTTAGGTTAAAGGCCAGTATTGATCAGCATTGATCACAATGATTCATGAATCTCTTTGGTACGATGACCTTCCCCATATCTTTTATTACTGCTCTTCATTTCCGACACGCTGCTGCACTGACCAACAGAATCATTTCCAAGCTTCTATCTTGTTCATTAGTCATGTGTAATTTGCTGCAGTATTTGACTGTTTTTGGCACAGACACAACAGCATAACATTTCCGATAACAATACATATTTAGAATTTATGTCTAAATGAAGATTGGTGATTGTACAGGTACGTCGCATTGGGTTCCATCCATCTGAGTATCTGGCAGCACTATCTGATAATGAATCATCTCTTTTGCATTGACAATCATAAGCCTGTTGAAATGAAAGCCCCTCTTTCTGTCAGCTGTTTTCCAAACGGACATGAATTTGTCAGTAAACTACAAACTGATAGAGTGGCTGTTTTCTAGCCGTGCCTAGACCGTTCCTCAGTTCATGTCTCGAGGGGAGGGGCCTCTGAGATACACCCAGGCGTTTCATTAAGACGCAAAAGAAACAAAGATCAGGAATCTCATTGAAATTATACATCTTGTTATTCATACTGTCATTGTGCCTCCTCATTACCCCCCTACAGTGCCCCCCTCAAGTGATTCTGTCACAGTGTCCATCCCCCATTCGCCCGTCACAGTGCCCCCCCATTTGCTCTGTCACAGTGCCCCTCCCATGACTCCGCCACAGTGTCTCCCCCAGTGGCTGTCACAGTGCCCCCCCCCAGCGCTGTCATTGTGCCCCCCATTGGCTCTATCATGGTGTCCCCTTTCATTGGCTCTGTCACAGTGTCCCCACCCAAATGGCTCAGTCACAGTGCCCCCCCTGGCTCTGTCACAGTGATCAATATTTATTCAAGTTTTGCTGCTTAAACAAAATCTTTTCTATATTTTTTTAATAGTCAAGTAACCAAAATCAGCAAAACAATTTTTTTATTGGGTCACTGAAAGTCCTTTAAAGCAAATTGCTTCTGCAAAGTAAATCGCATGCATGTTAAAAATCTGCTGTCACCTTTCATTAAAATGGCCATGATGAAGAGATGCTGAGAATGGTGTGGAGGTGCACAGTGGATGCTTATCACTAAGGGGAGATCAGTAACTCCGTATTTCTAAATGGGGTAGTATTAATTGGAGGCACCCCCCAACACACTGCTCTGAGCTATACTGAGCTATACTCACACATTACTATTGTCATTTCAGTCCTTTCATTCAAACAGTGGGGATAGGCTTGAGGGTTCAAATCCCCCTTCTCCTCTGTGTGTGGGCAGTTTACTTGTTCTCTCCGTATGATACTGGGGGTTCTAGTTTCCTAACACAGGTCAAAGACATGCCATTACACTAATTAATGTTCTTAAATTACCTGTAGGGTATGTGCCCTGTCAGGGACTGGCGTCCTGTACAACGCATTCCCCAGCCTGGAACCCTGTGACATAACTTAAATTATTTTACAAATCTTTAGGAGGAAGCCCTCTGTATTTTAATTCATGGGAATGTCTGCTGCTTTAATTAATTAAGTGCCTAATTTAGGCACAGCTGTCTTCTTTTAATAACTTAGATCATAATTTTGAAGTACCTTTGCTTTTACTTTTTAGCTAGTGCTACTATCTGTATGAAACAGAGGATAGTGCTGTTATCCGTTACATATTGTATCAGTTAGTATTGGGATCTCTTGAACATACTGTAGTGTCAGTTAGTGTTGGGCTCTTTAGAATATTGTTAGACAGTTGGACTTTTGGGACAGTTCTCCATCCCTGCTGTAAACAGCATGAGTAAAGCCTTGCTTCCTTCTCCTGAATCGCCTGACGCTTTGCCAGAATCTTTTTAAGAGTCGCATTCCGCTTCAAAGTCTTCAATGTTGCATTCCGCTTTGCCTGTTGGTACCTGCCAGCTGCTTCAGGAGTCCCACAAGCTTACCAAGCTCAGAAGGCCTTCTTCTTTAACCAGACAGCTCCATTTACTGCTGTTGTCCACCATTGGGTTTGGGGATTGCCCCTGCAACAAGCACCAACGACATTACAGCCACAGCTCCGCACAGCCGCTTCTGCAATGGAGTCCTGGAACAACATCCATTCAAGCTCAATGTCCCCTGACTCCCTTGGGATGCATGTGAAGTCCTACCAGAAGTACAAGTTTGACAGAGTCAGTGCTTGTCCAACCCTCTCTTACTGTATGTGTCTTGTCCCATTTGGCCAGTAGATGCCACTGGTCATTCTGATTCCCTCTCTCTGTCTTGTAGCCCTTCAGCCCTAGTGTGTTTCCTTGCTCCCTTGGCCATTGCATAGCTCAGTGGGTTGAGTATGCAGCTCAGAGGCTGATCCCCTCTGGTTACAAGATCAATGTTGTCCAGATGCAAGTCTCACCTGTTATTTAACATTTATTGGTTTCCTGTTTTCTTAGTGTCTGTTATTGTTTATCTTTATTTCCCCATTTTAGGTTTACCATGCTTGAGACTTTAATTATATTCTGCATGTACTTATTTTCCTAGTCTTCCCTAGTGCTGTTAGGCCTTAGTGTTTTTTAATGCTTCCTAGTGCTTTTGTTAACTGTAACTTATTCCACCCGTTCCTTGTTGACCCATGCCTGTCCTGATTGGTTAATTTGGTTATGGTCCATACCTGCCCTTTGTTTGCCTTGTTGTCTGTATCTTGTTGTTATCCAGCACACGTTCACCCTACGTTTAGGTCTACCAGGTCTATCTGGCATCTTCCACCACCACTGGATCCAACTCACCACCATCTGGTGTTCAATTGACAGCTCAGCTCCTCTCTTCACCTGAGTGCCCAAGACAGGATGGCATGTTTTTGGTTTTTGCTGGTGATATGGTGCTGTTAGCTTAATGGGGCTGTGATTTCCAACATGCACTGGGGCAGTTTACTGTGTGTGATGCAGCTGGGATGAGAATCAGCACCTCCATGAGACTATGGTTTTCAACTGGAAAAGGGTGGAATTCTCTGTCCTAGTGGGAAATGAGTTACTGCCTCAAGCAGAGAAACATAAGTATCTCAGGGTCTTGTTTGCGAGGGAGGGAAGAAGAAAGCGGGAAATAGACACTTAAAATTAAGCAGATGATTTTTTTGTTGCAAATATTGTATATTAACAATCAGAAAGCGTCAGTGAAGGTCCAATCATCACCCTTTATAAACAGTGGAAATTGTGCTAATAGTCCAATCAGTACCCTTTTTAATAAATGGAAAGCAGCAGTGAAGGTCCAATCAGTGCCTTTTTTCCTTCCCATCCGGCACATGCAGATCAAAGGATCATTCATACTGACAGCAGCCATGTGATGACGCTGAGTAATAAGCTGTAATGATGATGCGCTATTCAGTGTAACCATGACTCAGGCCTCTTTAAACCTGTGCAGTATCACCTCTCGGGTAGTTGTGAGCAAGCACAGCACCCACCATCTTTAATACAGCAATAATAAAATCAGTTTATTATCAGCTGTGAGAATCATCATCGATTCTGCATATGTGGATAATAGGGAATTAGGGAAAATAAAGGATAATAGGGACTGAAAAATAAAAAGCTTCATTGCTCAGATTTCAGCTCTGCAGTTATACTGTATGAATAATCAATTGTATACATTCTGCCAAGCTATGCCCGCTACACCATGGTAGTGCTGTGCTAAAGCAGTGTTACACTGTGCTAAGTCTTTGCTACCACTGTGCTAAAGCTAAACTATGTTTGCTGTAGGTCAGTGGCCCCCAACCCCCGGACCCATGGCCCGGTACCGGTCCGCGGGCTGTACAGAAAAAATAAAAAACTTCGGTCACGTGATATATACCGCTAAAAATAGTCCCACAAGCTGTATAAAAAGCAAATGTCTTTTCATCGTTCGGCTCACACTGATTCAGCGTTTCGGGGATGTCATATTTTTTATGCACTTTGTATTTGTTTTTTTGGTAAATCTTGAATTATTTTAACAAGATGTTCAAAGTTTACCATGACAACCAGAGAGCATTAGCGTGCTGAGTGGATGTTACCCGTGTTATGTTGTTGTATCGATGTTATGAGGATGCTGTTAATAAAGCTGCGAATACGCATTGGATTTACGTTTATTATTATATTTTAAAGATATTATTATATTTGTTAAATATCGCCATTTTTATACGTATCATTTATTCGTATAAATACGCATGCGTATATTTATCTGCCACTCCTTAAAGGCCGGGCCGTGAAAATAGTTTCTGATATTAAACCGGTCCGTGACGAAATAAAGGTTGGGGACCATTGCCGTAGGTTATGCCTTTTGCAATGTTAACAGTTTGGCTTACACTCATGGCTGGACAGCAGGTGCTTGATGTACTATATGGACAAAAGTATTTGGACGCCTGGCCATTACACCTAAGACTTCCTAAAATATAACGTAATCTAAAAAACACATGTTCATTACCAAGAGTAGGAAAGACGAATTCCATGCCTTTTGCTGATGTGATGTGGATATAAGCACCAATGGAATTGGTCCAAATATCACAAACAAGCGTAGTTTCGTATGTGTTAAGTAACAGTTAATGCACAACAAATATGTATTATATAATGGAGTGCATTTTCCCCCTATACCATGCTCACCACACATATGGCTTATAAGTTTGAACTTGAAGACATTATTTTCACGTTCATGAGCTGAAACGCATTTATTAGGAGAACTATACCGGGTATACTGCAATATTTCCCTTTGCTTTTTAAATGCTGTCAAAATACCATACACTGTAGCATAATGTCAGGATGGTGTGAAAAAATAGATACCGGCAAAGCTACTATAAAACATAAAACTACTATAAAACATTTAACTTATACAGTATATGACAAAAGCCACTGCCTTTCATTGGAGTACAGTATGTTGCTAAGACCATAACCCAGTTATTAGGTTAAAATTACCTGCTAGGCCCAAAGACCCGTCTTTATGTACAAAACTGTAAGCTAAACGTGTAGCTACTGTGGTATTCAGCCATTGTTTTATTAATTTAGCTTTATATATCTCCTCATATTCGGGTGTGTTATGGCTAAAACGCGACTTATTTACTATTTGCTGAATATTCAAAGCACCTCATTTAGGCGGGTTGAACAGTGTAAAGTATGCCGGCACTACAAGTGCATCACTGACCACAGAATCTGTTCCTCAGCCTGAAGCATTGTTGTTCTGTAAGTGATTACTAGAAACTTCTTAGCAATTTCCATTTAGTAACGTCAGTTACAGTTAAGAATTATAATTTCGCATTGGATTCAACAGTGCTGTGGTATAATTAACTTTTTTTAAAATGATTTTTTAAAATCACCAAACTCAATCTCTGCAACATTATACATTTTTGTGCTAATCATCTCTACTGAAAAATAAAAAGTGTGCCCCGTTTTGGCTAAGAGTTAGGATTCCCGGACTAAACCGCCATTGCACGGGGCGGGTTGGAGGACAAAGGAGCAGAATTTAGGGCAAAGAAACAGGGTTTATTAACGGAACTGAACAGAACAAAACAAAACAGGATTGTGGTGGACCAAAAGAGAAGAGGCTAAGGTACACAAGACTGGTGCATCTAATGTCAATGACAGAACGGGGGTTCACAGGACATACAGGCACTAAAATACTTGAGAGCATTACGAGAGGCAGGTAGAGGGCATCACATGGGGTCTGGACCAACAGGTAAGACAAACAAGCAGCAGAAGCCAGAGAAGAAACATGAGGATCAGGCAGGGCGGAACATGACAAAACAACCTTCTCAGTCCAGTCCTGCTCACCACGCTATCATCCATGAGGGCTTTGAAGGACTAGTCATGGTAATATCAAAGGCTGCTTCCCTCACCTCACTAAGCCCTTCCAGTCTGTCTACCAGCCCACAGAGGTCACATATCCAGTGTCCTCCATCTAGCACTGATGTACCTGCAACACAAGAGCAACTATGTGAGAATGCTGTTTGTAGACTGTAACTCAGCATTCAACACTATTGTCCCACAGAAGCTCATCAGGAAACTAGATGCACTTCACTTCAAAAAAAACCTTTGCAACTGGATACTGGACTTTTTGACTGAGAGAGAGATCTGAGTGATCAGTCACTCCAGATAGGGAGTAATATGAAGATCAGTAACACTCAGTACCACAGCTCCACAGGGATGTTTCCTCAGCCCGTTGCTATTCACCCTGATGACACACTGATTGCTCTGCTTGAACTGCATTATCAGGTTTGCTGAGGACACTACAGTGATCAGTCTGATCAACAACAAAGATGAAGCTTCATATAGGCAGGAGTCACACCAGCTAGCCGAACTACAAACCCTCAGGACAGCAGAGAAGATAGAGACCTCCCTACCCACCCGTGTTGACGTATGCAACAACTGCTGCATCACCTGAGCCCACCCCATCACATACAGTATGACCTCTCACACCCATCAAAATAGCCTGTTCACCCCCTCTTCCGACTGGCAAAAGGGTCCAGTGCATTCAAGTCCACAATCACCAGGATCTGCCACAGTTTTCTCTCCCAGGCTACCAGAGTCCTCAACTTCCACCTACCCCTAAAATGCTGAAAATGCACATTTGCACTACACCGTTTCTGTTAATTCCACAGTCTGCTTACATGTACCTTTAACTTGTATTATTTGCGCGGTCATTGTTGCGTATTGTGCACTGTTCTTAAACGCTGCTTTCATTCGAATTCCTTTTCTAATTAATTTTATTCCTAACTATTCTCCCCCTACTGTATATTGTTTGGTGTCCATTTCTCAACTTGGCTCTGGCTGTATACCGCTATATGGAAACGAAATGTTGATTCATATGCGTGGAATGACAACAACGTGACTAGACTGTCACAGTCATATTCAGTGGGATGTGCCCAGACAGCTCCTATGGGGAACCACCAGGTGGCATAGCTATAAGATAATAATAAGAATAACAACAATAAAACTCTATTAAACCCTGTGGGGAGATTCTCTTTGCATCTACCCCATCTTACTCTCCATGATACACATGTAGGTGACAGCAAGCTTCCAGCAAAGGGGGCTAGAGTATCTCATGGTACTGGGGGGTTAAGCGCCTTGCTCAAAAGCCCACAGAAATGTGACTATTCTGCCAAAGTCAGGCTCAAACTGATGACGGTCCGATCACAAGCACAGAGGGTTCAACCTGCTGAGCCACATGCTTCCTGAACCACCTTCACTGACTCACCTTAATCCGACAAGCAGTGCCTCCGTATCCAGGTCCCTCCAGATCTCTGATCTGCCAGCACAGACATGTGGTTCCGTGTGTCTTTGTTTTACTGTCTCTGTACCTTGCCTGTTCTACAGTATCTGTATATTCCTCTGTGCACTACGTTCTTTTTGCAATATGCACCAGAATTTCCCCCGGGGATCCATAAAGTTAATCTTAATGTGAGTAGTATATGACTGGCATCCTGTCCGCGTTGTAGTCTGGGTGGATGCGCTATTTCAGGATTAACATTTGTGAGGGAATCTGCAGTGTTTATCAGCTACAGTAACTGAAGGTAATGGCAGAGCCATACAATGGTGAAGGGTTTGATCGGAAAGTACAGATGGAGCAAGAGGAGCTCCGCTGGTGCGAAGCCACAGTATTTACTTGTAGATATTTGAGAGCATAGCTGGCAGATGTTCCCTGTAAAACGCACAGCATTCTTTAGTTTGTCGTTATCGTGATTCTGTCTCACGCTGTTGTCATATATTATGCAGTTCCTCTAGGATTTTCAGATTCTGCAGCTGCATAAATGAAAACAAAATCAAGTAAACTCCATACTCAGTATTTCCAAGAACTTGCAATTTTTAAAATTTCCCACAGATTTTCTCCAAGAAATGGCCAAATCAACAGATGCTTGCATTTGGACATGTCCTGTGACACCATTGCAGTGCACATCCATGCGTGTTTTTTTCTAGGCTGCGCTGTGGGGAACATGACCACATTTGTTATAAAATATCTCATTTTTAAAGAAACAAACAAAGTATTTGCATATGTCTCTTTCTTACAGTGCTTCTTACAGTGCGATTTCTGCAACAAAACTACATATTACTCTGCAAGTTTTGCAAAACGCTGCTGCAAAATCCAGTGTTTTTGGCTGCAACAAAACGACTCATTCATTCTCCATTGTTTTAGGGTGGTTGGTGTAGTTTCGTATGAAATTATGTGTGAAGTTTAACCTGTGAGCTTTTTTGCATCCCCTATGCTTATTTAGCATAAAGGTAGCAGTATTTGTTGTGGGGTGGGAAAGTAGCCAGGAGCTACAAAGTTCCCGGGCAAGAAGGCCCAGGAACTCAGAATCTGGAACTAGGTTCCTGAACTTCGGTGCGAAAGCACCTACAGTATACTGACAACATTTATCAACCGATGGCCATTAATGTTACAGAGCAAGGTATGTTACTGCGGGAAAAAAAAAATCTAAATTCCTCTGGTGTTGACAATTCACAGTTGGTGTCTTTGTTTATCTTTCTCTCCATGCCCTTATAAATGCATAGTCTATAGCTAAGCTTGTTCTGTATATTAATTATGAAAAAATGAAATCATGAACAAATTATGTAAAATATGTCTTATTACCATTAAAAAATTAAAATTAAAATGACAGAATTTGATTATGACAGAATTTTTGTGATCCTGTCCATCAAAACGCAACCTCTTAATGGGAAGTGTTCAGTCTGTTAGACAGAGCCCAGGAGAACCTCTGCTGTAAGACTTAAGACAGAGCCCAGGAGAAAATCTGCTGTAAGACTGAGCCCAGGAGAACCTCTGCTGTAAGACTGAAGACAGAGCCCAGCAGAAACTTTGCTGTAAGACTGAGCCCAGGAGAACTTCTGCTGTAAGACTGAAGACAGAGCCCAGGAGAA
>JAODKE010000125.1:30878419-30897953 GCA_026779605.1 Mormyrus hasselquistii
AAAAGCTGTTAATTTTTATAAAAGTTCATCAGCACAGCAAATTGTTATCTTGTGACGCATAGAAAATGTAATTATATCATTTGTTCAGTTTTGTCAGATGTCTGAATGAGTTTTAATCCCATTCAGCTGAGGTAAAATCAGTTGTACTGATGAGATGGATGTCTGTTGGACAATCAGGCCCTTTTTCAGTTTAGTTTTATTCATTTTTGACCATTGTTATTTTAGTTTATATTTTTACTGAGCTTCTTAATTTTGTTTTAATTTTAGTTTTAGTTCAGTTTTAGAAGGGGAGTTGGTAATCTGTCATGGAATGCTTTTATTGCCATTTTGTATCAGTAGTCATTAACGATAATAACCTTGATCCAGAAGAACATACAGTACATGTACAAGCAGGCCACACAAGGCTAAAGAACAAGGAACATCTGACAAACCGCATGTCTAAATCCTACGGGAGGGACTTTTTAAAAATATGAATTGCATATAAAATGAGATACTTTGGTAAATAATTTGAATGGACAAACTAATTAAATATAGAATATATGATTGCTGCATTTAGTTTTTCCATTATAGTGTCTGTATAATAATAGGTCCATCTTTTTGGACCCTGTGGGGAATCCAGAGTTACCCGGAAGAATCCGACGACGTGGGGGGAAACATGCAAACTTCACACATGGACGGAGGATGGAGACTCAAACCCAGAGTTCCAGAGGTGTGAGGCAGCAGTATTAGCCACCGTGCCGCTGCCTCATCCAATGCAATTATTTCCATTATTGTTGTAGTTCCGGCTTTAGCTCTGGTGGTGCTGCTATGAATACTAATAAAGTTTAAATATTGGCTAATATTGGCACATTGGACCGATGCTGATATCTAGATTTTTAATGAATATTGGTCAACACTGATCAATTAACCAATGTATTGTGCATCAAGTTTTTGTTATTTTCAGTAGTATAGCCCATCCCTAATCTAATGTCTTCTCCTGAAACACAGTTTAATCTCGCGAGGTGCATACATAATTTTGTCTGTTGGAGACACTTATCATAACTGGTAGCCTATAAACAGGCTTTTCAACTCAAAAGGAGAAGTTAAAAACAGACATCACAAATTTTCATTTGTATTTGTTTTTGTATTGTTTTAGTTGTGGAGTTGGTTATTTTAAATTCTGTCCAGTTTTTGTGTCTCAATTGCGCTTTTAGTCCAATTTTAATTTTGATCAACGAAATGCTTTTATTGCCGTTTTGTATCAGTAGTCATTAACGATAATAACCTTGATCCAGAAGAACATACATGTACAAGCAGGCCACACAAGGCTAAAGAACAAGGAACATCTGACAAACCGCATGTCTAAATCCTACGGGAGGGACTTTTTAAAAATATGAATTGCATATAAAATGAGATACTGTACTTTGGTAAATAATCTGAATGGACAATAAATAAATGTAAAATATATGATTGCTGCATTTAGTTATTATAATAATAGGTCATAGTAAAAAATGTCTCCTTGGAGGAACTGATATAAGGAACTGAGATACCAATTTTTATCAAATACTTATTTGTATTTTAAAGTGGTCTGACTGCAGCAGCATGTCATAATATAATGCTGGTGCTAATATATTCAGAGAAGTAGCCAATGTTTCATGTTATTGCAGGACGACAGACATTAGTTTCAATGTTAGAAATCCTAGTTAAACATAAGTTGTAATGTATTGACACTGGTTACAGTGTGATTGACAGTGGATCATTTAACATTATTAATAATGTGACAGTAGCAATGGGGCACTAGTTATAGTGTAATAATGATGTTGCAACATTTTATTAGTGTACTTGATCTTAATATATGACCATATACAGCATTTTGCCTACAGTCTGTATCATATTCAGTTCACAGATCTGACATGAGGGCACAATTGTGCTCATTTCTGTGATGCTGGGAAAACCATTTCTAATTGACCGAAGGCCACTGGACCAACAGGAAAACAGCTGCATTGCTCTGTCTGGCATCTTTAAAAACCAAAGTGATGTAAATGCAGCCGGTTTAGACTTAATGCCCTGATTGCTGTTTGTTCTGTGCTGTGGAGAGAGCAATGTGCTGATGCTGGCTGTGTACTTCTGGGCCTTGAGGGGTCAGTGTCACTCATCAAATGTGATACGTCTGAGCGTGTGTGTGGCGTGGGTCAGTCTCTGTATGTGTGTGTCTTTTAGTGTCACTCCAAATGAGTGAGTCACTGTCAGCCTCAAGTCTCATACACATAAAAGTCACAAAATCCCAAATATCTACCAAAACGTGAACTCCATTCAGAGCACCAGCATGCCTCTAAACTCACTTTTCATGGTTTTTTTTTTGGAGGGGGAGATTTTGTTTATAAAGCCTTTTCAAGTAAAAAGTGTGAGACTTTTGCCTATAACAGTAAAATGTGATCACTAAGCTTCTTCTGAAATGGACTTTGACCCTGGCTGCGTAGCACCCCCTACTGGCCTGTCTTGCCCTTGCACACAATGCCTGCTTTAGGCTGCAGCACTGGGGGTTTGACATTTCTTTTCTTTCGACACGCAGGGTGTCACCCTTCATCACTCCAGAGGCCATAACGGCCCCCATCGTCCTTAGTGCTAGGAAAGGGCAGCCGTGACAGGTCATAGGTTAACCCAGGCTAGCCTCAGCTGACTGGCCTCTTCAGGGCACAGTTTGATTGACTCGCCCTGCCAGGATTGTAACAACGCATTATGTAATTACACTGTATTATGTAATAACATCACAAAATGTAACAAATTATTAAATTTTTATATTGCATTACCCTATTATTATTATTATCACCATCATTATTGTTATTATTATTGTTGTTATTATTATCATCATTCAATTAGTTACGCTCTGTCGAGTTATTATACAGTATCATGTGTTGTTACAAGGATCTACAGTCAGGAGGAATAGCTGAGGAACTGGGCTGCTCACCAGGGTCTCTTGTATCCCTGGGGAAGGAATTTAGTCCAATGGGCAAGGAGCCAAACAGCAGATTTGGGCAACGCTTCAGAATGATCTCAACACTACTGTGTGACATGGAGCATGTGCTCATAGCAGCACACTTAGTTAGTTAGTAATCACTGTTCATTACGATCGAAGTTTCACCCATAGTGGGCTTCTTACAGAGGAAATAACTCTGTGACTCTATGTGGACCTGCCCGCCCCCACACCCACACACACACCCCCCCACACACACACTAAGCAGCTTAAAGGTCTAATGAGGGATGGGAGGATTAACGCCCCAGAAGCTGAGGTCCTCTGCCCGCGCAGCAGATCCCAGAAATCCATGATTCATGTTTAGCAAGGATGCAGCTGCACTTTGAGCAGCAAATGCTGAAGGGTAACTAACTCCCACATAGGGCACAGCTTACTTAATTGTACATAATAGTATGTGATGTTAGACAGACAGGTATAAGCATCCTGGGCTAAAATTCTTCTCATTAGAAAGCAGTTCCTTTAGTAACCTTGCTTATTTCTGTTCAGTTGACATTTATCCTGAAATTCCCAGTAAATACAAATTAACCAGTATTTTTTTTAAATATACTTTCCTACAGGGAAATTCATTTTTTGCCTCCCCAAACTCTATTGGTGAAAGCAGGCTGGTTGTGAAGGGCAGCCACCTGTTGTGGCAGCCAGGGAGCTGGGGGTTAAGGACTTTACTTAAGGGCCCACAGACATACTGAGGCCGGGCCTGATCCAGTGACCTTCCAGTCACAGACACAGAGGCTTAGCCAGCGGAGCCTCACGTCGCCCCCATACAGGATACATTTTTGGCAGTTCTGTCGGCAAGTGAACTTTGATGTCATTTTTAGCACAATGGCACTGTCATTACTTCTGGGGATTTATCATTTAAGTGCTGTGTTTTTCTCTGAATGGTATCTGCCCCCATCCCCAACAAAGGGACGCTGCACTGTACTTGGGGAGGTTTCGCTTGTTGCAATTGCTTAGGAAGCAACTGCATACAATTAACCAGCATACTGTCATGGAGAGGAAATGTCTCCGTGCGACTGGGCACACAAACAGCTCGTCAAACTTCTTTGTAATTCATTCACAAAACGCCGTGTGT
Organism: Mormyrus hasselquistii; assembly: GCA_026779605.1. NCBI lineage: Eukaryota > Metazoa > Chordata > Actinopteri > Osteoglossiformes > Mormyridae > Mormyrus > Mormyrus hasselquistii. The sequence continues at coordinate 30,882,502 of JAODKE010000125.1, forward strand.
GATCAAATCACCACACCGAGTCACCCTAAAGATAATGAGCACTGGATCATATTAATTATTATGGTCAGGAAGCAGAAGTGCTCACCTTTACCCAGCAAGTCAATAGGGTGACTGGAACAAGAGGACTGTGACAGGGCAAAATGATTAGCTACAGAGGCTTTGGAGGAAAGCCGTTATCCACTTTGAGGAAGAGACTTTTTGCACTGTGATTTCATCAGCGACCGGCACCTGCAGAAACTCTAAAAGGGATAATGTGCGTGACGTATCACTGATGCCATAAATCTGTGTGCTGCTCCGAGCAAACAAACTCAGGCTGCTTTTCTCTCCTTATTGCCTGCTAAGAGTGTGCCGCAATCCCAACCCTGTCACAGTCTCCACAAGAAATAAGGAATCAATAATCATAAAAGCAAATACTCTGTAGGCACAGTAAACTTATACGGGTCTTTTTTCAATTGATTTCAATTCAGTTTATTTTTATATAGTGCCTTTCACAAGTATGGCACAAAGAAACATCTGGGGGTGCGAGGTCAATAGGTTGCCCAAGTAATCATAATTACACATAATATGTCAAATTTTTAAATTAAACATTGCATTAAATTTGCACTTGGGGTGATGCAGGAACCAACCCTGGACAGGGCACGAGCAACTGCATGTGTGCCCATAAATGCGCGTGGCTAATTTGCATTACCAGTGCAGGGTAATTAATGGGTGGGAATGAGGCAGTCTGTTAAGCGTGCACAAGTGCAAATGTATCTGTGTGCACGAGTATCGCAGGTTACACATTTCTGAACGAGTACCATGGTCTATACAAGGTTTTATACTGTACATGTGACTTTTGCCTTTCATACGAACTTTGAGTTTTTGTACTAACATTTAATCTTTGGCTCGAATGTACAAACATGTATGAAGACCGGTGAGCCAGATTTGCTGTTCAACAGCAGACTTAAGTCATGGAGAGACTCAGGTCTGTGAGCCACACTTTCAATTCAGGGAATAGACGCTGGTCTGTGAGGTCCTGTATGACATTGCGTGACCCATTGGTTCAAGTGACAGCCCGTGACTCTTTGGTTCTGGAGACTGTGACCCATTAGTCCCCGTGACATGCTGTAACCCTCTACTTGCTTTTCCTGGCAGGTTCCAGCGGGGTGACTATCACATCGACGTTTGCATCAATGACTACCTGGATGTGTTCTGTCCTTACTACGCTCCCTCGGTGCTGGAGCATCGTACCGAGCACTATGTGCTCTATATGGTGAACTACGATGGCTACAGTGTCTGTGAGCACTTTGCTAAGGGCTTCAAGCGCTGGGAGTGCAACGAGCCACGCTCACCTCTCAAGTTCTCAGAGAAGTTCCAGCTTTTCACCCCATTCTCTCTGGGCTTTGAGTTTCGACCAGGCAGGGAGTACTACTACATCTGTAAGTAACAATGTCTCTACATATACTGGCATGGGATTATGCATTTATGGAGCTATGTCTGTATGTTAAAGTGAAAGGTGCCATGTCTGTGTGTTCACGTGCAAAGTATTGTCTGTAAGTTATGTACAGTGCTGTGTCTGTGAGTTATTGTGTACATTATGGTGTCACATCAATATAAAATGATTGTAGACTTCACACTGATGTGATAAAAGTGATAAAACAAAGTGAAAAATATAGACTCAAGTTTTAAAATTTCACATGTTTAATATTTAATGGTAATACCATTCACCGACAAACGGCAATGAGCCCGCCTTCAAACTATCAAACCACCTTGATGTCAAAACTTGAGCGAAAATTTTCACTGGACCACAGAGAGCAGTCGAAGGTAATCTATTTGACACATGAAGATATCTATCAAATCGGGAATGAAAAAAAACAATTGAGAAGAAAAAAAGACAGTTTGAGCACAATATTAGGATACGCATGCTGCCATGGACCACTTCAAGGATGACACGTTGACGTCACGCAGGGATTCCCTTTTAGCCCTCGGGGTTTCCCTAGAAGGGAGTGTCACTCCCTGCCGGCACCGAGAACCGGGAGAACCAGTTACAGCATGCCGTCCTCCGATAGCTGAAGCTCATCGAGTTAATGGATGTTCTTTCTTATTCGCTTCTGGCACGCCAGCCAGACACGTGATCTTCAGCTTTGGTTGCAAGTTCGAGCGTTTTCTGTCCCATATCCCCTCCACCTTTCTAGACCGCTGCCTGCCCGTATCCTGACCGTAACCTGTGTTTCTCGACTGCGATTCTAGTCTTGCCCTCAAAATATTAACAACGATCACCCGACTACCTGCCTGTCCCCAGACCTGAGCCTGCCTTGCCCTGCAGACTCCGATGAAGATCACCTGAACCCCACCTGTCTACCGACCACCGGCCTGGAATCCCGTTTCTGCTTTTGACCTGGATTATATCTGTTTAAATAAACCGCCTGCGTCTTACTGACCTGCGTCCTCCCTTTTCTCCTTGACCACGATACCTGACAGAAGATCTTACCACTTGGGATGGACCCCACGGAGCAATCAAATCTTCATCAGCTCACCAAAGCCCTGGGAAGACAGGGTACTTTGTTGGGATGGCAAAACTCTGCACTTACGGCATTCGGTGAGTTGCTGGATTCATTTAATGTCGGGTTAACAGAATTAGCAGCTCAGGGACACTGATCGGTTCTAATCAAACGGCTAATACTCCACCAGTCAGTGAACCACACTTGCCTCTGCCCCCACAATATAATGCCGAGTGTTCCCTAATTTTCAGCCTGCGACCTTCTGCCTTCCCTTCGGATCGTACTAAGGTGGGTTACATAATAACTCTATTAACCGGTCCCGCTTGTGAATGGGCGACCGCTGCGTGGGAAGCCAGGGTGTCTTTTTGTGCTGGTTTTTCTGATTTCACTGCTGAAATGAGACGGGTATTTGACCGATCAACCCACAGCAGAGAAGCAGCCCGGGAATTGCTCCAGCTTTGACAAGGCGACTGCTCCATTTCTGATTTTGCCATATCTTTTCAAACCCTAGCATTATCGAATCAGGCTCAATATGACGCCTTTTGCAGTGGGCTTTCTGAGGGGATAAAGGATGAATTATCAACCATTATAGCTACCTTCGAGGAATTAGTTAATCGCTGTACGAGTGGACAACCGCCTCTGTCAGCGCCAACAGGAATGTCACAGAAAGTCTGCCATTTTGAGAGTCTTTGACTTGGCTGGGGGGCAGTCTGTACCTCCACCGGTTGAACCTATGCAGGTGGAACGAATTTTCCCCCGGTGAACGGCAATGTCAACAGGCTACCAATGCATGTTTGTACTGTGGACAGTTGGGACATTACATCAGGAACTGTCCAGTAAAAGGATGCACCCATCAGTGAGGAGGAGGGCACTGGTGGGTATAGCCCCAATTTTCTTCTCCTCAATTCGGAGGACCGTTCTGCCCACGCTACTATCTTATGGAGATATCCAGCAGCCCTTAGCCTCCCTCATCGACTCAGGAGCCGATGACAGTTTCATGGACACCACATTAGTCCATCAGTGAGGACTGCCCACCGCACCGGTGCAGACACAGCTGGACGCCCATGCTCTGGATGGGCATCGTATGACCAAAATCACCCGTGCTACACTTCCGGTGAGTCTCGCCTTAGGGGGAAGTCATGTGAAGGTCTTTCTTTGTCATTGACTCCCCACAAACACCTATAGTGTTGGGCCACTCTTAGCTTGTTAAACATAACCCACATCTAGATTGGAAGACGGGTTCAGTCATGGGTTGGAGCCCATTTTACCATGCCCAGTGTCTCCACACAGCTCTCCCTTCAGGAGAGGGAGAAGTTTCCTGACCTGTCTGCAGTTTCTGCAGACTACCTGGATTTAAAACAAGTATTCTGTAAGTCCCGGGCTTCCCTTTTTCCTCTTCCTCATCCTTATTATTGCTCCATAGACCTCCTACCTGGCACCTCACCTACTAGGGGTCATCTGTACTCCCTGTCTGTCCCTGAAAGAAAGGTTATGGAGGACTATATCAACAGTGCTTTAGGATCAGGAATAATTCGGCCGTCATCGTCTCGACGTCCTTCGGGACATGTTGGACAAGTTCGTCTTCATATACCTAGATGACATTCTGTTTTTTTTCCCAATCTGAACAGGATCACGACCTACGTGTTCGTGAGGTGCTCCGATGACTGCTAGTTAACAAGTTATATGTCAAGGCTGAGAAATGCGAGTTTCACCGACAGTCAATATCCTTCCTCGGGTTCATTCTGGATGGATCCAGAGAAGATCCAAGCTGTCATGGAGTTGCCCCAACCTCACATCTGGGGGGAGCTACAGCGTTTCCTGGGTTTTGCAAACTTTCACCGGCGTTTTATTTGGGGTTATAGTACCATTGCTGCTCCTCTCTCGGCACTCACCTCCACTAAGGTTGGTTTTCAGTGGTCTCAGGCAGCACAACAGGCATTCCAGAAACTTTGCAGTAGTTTCACCTCGGCTCCTATTCTGCAGATCCCTGATCCCTCTCGACAGTTTGTTTTGGGTATCGGAGTGGGGCCTGTTCTTTCCCAGCGGCATTTTCGGACATCCATATGCTTATTTTTCCTATTAAGTTAGGCCCAGCCGAGAGGAAGTACGATATTGGCAATCATGAGTTTCTGACGGTCCATCTGGCTTTGGAGGAGTGGCGGCAGTGGCTTGAAGGCACTAAGGATCCGTTTCTGATTCTAACGGAACGCAAGAATCTGGAGTATCTACAGTTGGCTAAACAATGCAATGCCCGCCAGGCCAGATGGTCTCTTTTTTTGTCATTTCAACTTCCTCATCTCTTTCAGACCAGGCTCCAAGAACCGCAAACCAGATGTTCTGTTGCGCCAGTTCGGAGAGGAGGATCAAGAGGAATGGCTTGGACTAATCCCGCCTAAGAGTCGTTTCATTGGGTTGGTGACCTGGGGTGTTGAGGAGGCAGTTTGGGCCGTGCAACAGTTTGTCCAGGCTCCAGACGGCTGTCTACCTAATTGACTGTTTGTCCCAGATTTTTTACCCTCACGGGTCTTCCAGTGGGGACATGACTCTCTTTTAGCTTGTCATCCAGGGGTGCATCACACCCTAGCACTCCTAGGACAACGCTTCTGTCCTGCTATGCTACAGGACATCAAGGGATATGTCACTGCATGCCTAACTTGCGCCCGAAACAAGAACCTGTCCACACTCCAGCTGGCCTCTTGAAATTTTCAGGCGCCCCTGGTCTCACGTATTGTTAGATTTTGTGACCGGTCTTACTCTCTCCAGAAAATTCACTGGGGACCTAACTATCATCGACTGCTTCTCTAAAGCCGTGCATTTTGTCCCTGTTCCCAAGCTCCCCTCAGCTAAGGAGACGGCACTGTTACTGGTGGTCCATGTCTTCAAGTTGCATGGCCTGCTTTCTGACATTGTGTCGGACAGGGGTCCACAATTTGTGTCCAGGTTCTGTAGAGGGTTTTGTAAACTGATTGGTGCCACCGTGAGCCTTTCTTGTGGTTTTCACCTACAGTCCCATGGGGAGACGCAGAGGGCCAACTAGGACCTGAGCAGATGCTTTGTTGCATTGCCTCCCACTCACCTGAATTCTGGAGTGATTTCCTCCCTTTGGTGGAATACGCCCATAACCCCCTGCCTGTGTTCTCCACATGTATGTCCCCATTTCAGTGCTGTCTCGGGTGTCAGCCCTCTTTGTTTCCAGCATTGGAGAATTAGATTTTGGTTCTGTCGGTCCATTGTTTTCTTCATCACTGTCAGCGGACCTGGAAACTAACTAGGACCATCCTGCTCCGTTCCCATAGTCACATGGAGAAATACGCCAACCGATGTAGGTCCCAAGCTCCCAGGTTTCACGTGGGACAGAAGGTTTGGTTGAATGCCAGGGACCTTCCTCTATGGGTTCATTCTCGTAAGTTGATTCTAGCCTTGCCCTCAAAATACCAATGATGATCACCCCAACTACCCGCCTATCCCCGGACCTGAGCCTGCCTTGCCCTTCGGACTCCGATGAAGATCGCCAGAACCCTGCCTGTCTACTGACCACAATCCTGGAATCTCGTTTCTGTCTATTGGCTGGATTATATCTGCTTAAAAAAAACGCATCTTACTGACCCGCTGCAGCGTCCTCCCTTTTTTCCATGACCCCGGTCCCTGACACATGCACACAATTCTTCTTTCTGTGCTTGCGAGTGGGATATTCACACAAACAAAATGTTACGCAATGGTACAGGTTTATATTTTTCACGTTGTGTTTTATTGGCTTGAAGTTTTGATGTTGATGTTATGCCACTAGTACAGCGCCATACCTGTGACTTAATGTGTACGGTACCATGTAGGTGAATTGACTATACTGTGCCAGGTCTGTGACTTAATGCGAGGTGCCGTATCTATGAATCAATGTGAACGGTACCATGTAGGTGAATTGATTATACTGTTCCAAGTCTGTGACTTAATGCGAGGTGCAGTGTCTAAGAGTTAATGTGAACGGTACCATGTACAGTAGGTGAATTGACTATACTGTGCCAGGTCTGTGACTTAATGCGAGGTGCCATGTCTATGAGTCAATGTGAACGGTACCATTTCTGTGAATAAACATGTGAGGTACTGTATCGGTGCATTCACATGCATGGTGTTGTGTCTGTGAATTAACATGTATGGGACAGTATCTGTGAGTTAACGTGTACAGTGTCATGTCCGTGAGTTAACTCAGTTAATGAGTACGGTGCTCTGTGAGTGTGTGAGTTAATGTGTATGGTCCCATGTCTGGGATATAATGAATAAGGTGATATACCTGTGAGTGTTTCACATCTGATGCTGATGACATTTGAAAGAAGCTTTATGGGAAAGCTTCTCCTGTGTGTGGGGGGTGAATCGAGAACATAAAAAACAATTACAACTAGTAACTACAAGCAGTAACTGAAGGGTCCAAAGCGTCGGAATGTCATCCAGAGTGAAGAACCAGTACAGGAGTAGTGTTGGTAAAATGGAGGACTGGCTGTCACTGGGGTCAATGTAGTAAAATGTCAGACAGTATTAAATAATCCTGGAACAGGATGAAGGTTCTAGGCCTAACGGGTCAGAAGATATATGACATAATGTATAAACCTGTGGTGTAACACCTCCCCCCCACTGAATGTCTGCTTTAGGTCAGATGGTCTGAGTAGTATGTAGAAACAGACACCTTCCTACGTAATATGGTTGGTCAACATCTTACAGGTTAAGCTTTGTTTATGCTGGCTGTGTGATCTTTGATTGTGTTGCATATTCAGAGCAACATTGCTCTGTTGGGGGACTTCTCCAGATAACAGCACAACAATCATACTTTGTGCTTTTTGCAGACTGCGCTTTTAGACATGATTTTAGCCGCTTATATGGAATAGTATGTCAGTTGTGCTATCACAACTGTCGTGACTCAGACATACTTTATGAGTCTCCTCAGGCAATTATACAAGCAAAGATATCTGAATAAGACAAATATAGTCTATTCCAGTTTTATTAGTCTGGTATGCATTCAGTCCCCAGTGTAGTTTGACTGTTTCCATTAGCCAATGCAGCCTATGTATGCATTTGTAGTCCTACATTTAGTAATACTAGCAAATACTTTGGTGTAGGAAATTACCACTGGAAATGAAAAATATAAAATTTAAACGTAATTCGCAGGAATCGTTGTGGTGTCTATTCATTTTGAAGGACTTCATGGGAAACATGCCACAGAACAGACATTCTGAGGAAGTTGTGATGCATTATTTTAAACATCATGCAATATATACATAAGCAACTGTAAAACAAACAGGCAATCTGAAGGAGACGGCCTTCAGCTAGTAAATAGCATTTATGAAATAGAGCCCTGACTCCACCTGCTGGCCAATTTATTAAAATGTGCAAAAGACTGCATAGTGCACCAGGCCACTTATAAATGAAATCTGATCATTTTCTGTGAGTTAAATGGCAGTCAAATGAAAGGCAATTAAAAATATGGACAGAGATTGAGGGAAAAGTGACAATTCTTTTTAGCATTTTAAGAGATTTCAGCTGAAATAGCCAAGGTGGGCCTTAGACACATATGTACAGTGGCTGCAGCGCCCCCTATTAACCCATTGGCACCAAAGTTGGAGGGTCTATCTGTAGTCATGTACTACAGTAGTGGGTTAAATTTGGTGAGGATTGGCTGAAGCTTACCTGAGATATCGCTGCCTAATTGAAATGAGCATGAGTTTGCTGTAGGTTAAGTGTGACTGGTGGCTACCCTGTACAGGCAGCTCATAAGGGCAGTGTGCCCATTTACCTGCTACCAGAATTGGGTAGGTGAGGTGAAGATTGTAGGAGTAATAGAAAAATGTCTTTTGCTGAGTTTTTAAACGTCACTAGGAAATGCAAATAGCTGTCTTTTGACAGTACATATTTTTGATTTGGCAGTAGTCATGGAACTGAAAGCAAGAAGGATTTCGTCCAATTAGATCTTATTCAAAGACAAATGAGGAAAATGTCAGTTGCACTGATTCTGTAGGTTTAGAGACACATGTGCAATTGCTGTAGCTCCTTCTATCGACTGATCAGTGTCAAATTTGGAGGGTCCTTTCCAAGTGCGCTCCAACAATATGTACTCAAGTTTGGTAGTGATTGGCTGAAGCACAATATATAATTATCTGATAGAAATGTGTGTGGTACAGGTATGGTATGGGTGTAGTGAGTGGCCCTACCCTACTTAATATTTAAGATTTTTTAAATAATTATTTATAAGGACTGATTTGAATGATACCAGACTTGTATAGGCTGGGTGAAAATCTAGGCGAGACATATGAAATGGCAAAAAGGGAAAGAGGTGGAACCAAGTTCTATATGTTGTTTGATTTGGCGTAACATATTGAATAGGCCTGGCAACAAATTCCAACTGTAAGCTTGAAAGTTTAGGAGAAATAGACAGAAATGCAAAAGTTGTCACTAAAATGCACCATCTGGCAGACTGCGGTGCCTTTACCAGGGAGGGCTGAGGGTCTGTAGCGAAATGAATTGTCCAGTTTTGGTGTGGATTGGAAATTGGTAAACCTGTCAAATGGATGATTGCTTTTGAATGGCTGATGGTGGTCAATTATGACTTCCATAGTAAGTGTCGGACCTCAGGCTTGGTCATATTACATATCTGCCAAATTTCACTTGGATTGGCCAAGGAGGTGAAATAGGGAAGCCTTGTATGGTGTCCCCAGAGTGATGAAATGGGGCCGGCCTTGTATGGTGTCCCCAGAGTGATGAAATGGGGCCGGCCTTGTATGGTGTCCCCAGGGAGGTGCTGGCTGGTACAGTGTCTTCATCAGTTCAGGGCTCTTATTGTTCTCAATTACTGATTTCGTCGGAAGAGGTAGGACTTTAAGGCAAAAGTAGGTTTTGCTGATTATGCAAATTAGCCAAAAATCTTTCAGGCAGAGCTTAAAAGTTTAATGGGTAGGGAATAGCTTCCAGTATCTGCAGAAAAAAGAATTTCGACTCTTGGACCAACGGATTAGGAGATATCAGTAGAAACGTCTGTCTGATTTGGGTCGGATGGTCGAGTATTGTGTAGGAATTGATATCTTCCTACCAAATTTGGTAGGTCTAGGTTTCACCATTCAGGCTGCCCATTTTATTTTGGGGAAGAAAAATAATTACAAACCCTAACAAAAACTATAATGCTCCATAACATATAGGACCCTTAATTAATAAGGAAAGGGGTGCAAAAATTCTTAAAATACTATAAATAGGCACTAAAGAAAAAACTATTAACAGTTTAGAGCAGGTATATGCAATTACTCTCAATATTATTCAGTGTTATTTGTACTGGTTTGGATCTCCCTCGGTGTACATTTGAGCTCTGGTTTTGGGCCGTGGTTCCAGGGGTAGCTCCCATTGCCATTGATTACAGCAGAATTTAGCGTATTTAATGTAGAGTTTAGCATGTTTAATACAGTATATCGTATATATTTTTTGAAGATCTTTGTAAAAAATGCAGGGAGTGGGCAGAGATAACAATCTGACACAGCCAGCACAATCTGACATTATGTGCTACCAGATTAACAGTTTTCTCCTCATTCTACTGTTAGCTGATATTCTAACTATGAAAACAGGTGTCTGTGTTTCCGCAGCATCTACCACAGCTGAAAATGGAAGAAGAACATGTCTAAAGCTTAAAGTGTTTGTCCGACCATCAAGTAAGTACTTCCTTTCAATACCTAATTTCTGGGCTTTAATCTGAATATATCAGGAAATCCATCCTTCAGGGCGTTTATCCTTCTTCAGGTCAATTTGCTGCCGTTGAGATTGTGTTGAGATTCTTGCCTTAAGCAATGATTCTACCAACTATTTCCAGGATAGCAACTAACCAGGCAATCTTACTTTAGATAGGCTTTGATGTTTAGGTTGCTTGTTTGTCTGGGGATTAGGGTTAAATTTAGAGTTTATTCTTCATTGTTGTCCTTTGTGCTTTCACTCATTTCACTGTTTTTCTGTTTTTGCCAGACAGCTGTGTAAAAAGTGCGGGGTCTGATCGCGTATTTGATGTCAATGACAATTCATTAGAACCAAGAGGTTAGTATGATTTTGAACACCTTGCTGATATTGTTTCTCCAATCAAATTCACACCTAACTCCTAATTATCTTCCTTGTGATAGCCATCCATCCATCCATCCATCCATCCATTTTCTGCCACTCATCTGGGTCTGGGTCATGGGGGCAGCAGTCTGAGCATGGATGACCCAGACCTCCCTCTTCCCAGGCACCTCCACCATCTCCTCTGGGAGAATTCCTAGTTCAGTTGAGAGATATTTACACTCCAGTGTGTCCTGGGTCTGCCCAGAGGTCTCCTCCCAGTTGGACATACCCAAAATACCTCCCCAGTGAGGTGTCCAAGAAGCAACTTAGATAGATGCCCAAACCGCTTCAGCTGGATCTTTTCAATGCAGAAGAGCAACAGCTCTACTTTGAGCTCCTACTGAATGTCCAAGTTTCTTTCCCTTTGTCTAAGGCTAAGGCTAGACGCCCTGCAAAAAATCTAATTTCTTCTTCTTGTATTCACAGTCTCATTATTTTGGTCACAACCTATTGCTTGTGAAGTCTGGGTTGGAGTCTAGATCAAACAGCAAATTGGCTTCACCTTTCAGCTCAGCTCTCTTCACCACAGCAGACCAGTATAACACACACATAACTGCTGATTCTGCACTGATCTGTCAGTCGATCTCCCACTCCATTCCTCCCTCACTCGTGAACAAAACCTCGAGATACTTAAACTCCTCCGCTTGAGGCAGTAACTTATGTCCATACTGGAGGGTGCAATCCATCCTTTTCCGGTTGAGAATTAGAACCTCAGATTTGGAAGTGCTGATCCTCATCCCAGTCGCTTCACGCTCAGCTGCAAACTGGCCCACTGCTTTCTGATCCAAGTCACCACTAGGTGGTATTCAGTTGATGACTCAGCTTCTCTCTTCACCCAAGTGTCCTAGATATATGATCACAGATGTGACAATACTATTACAAAATTGATCATCAAGCTGTGTCCTAGAATGTTCCAGCCCCTGGAGTACTTTCAAAGACCCTTATGTTTGATCGTTTATGCTATAGAAAAACTGAGGAAGTGTCTTCCAGCAGCCCATCCAAGGTCACCAAGAAGGCTGGATATTCTAAACAGGTTTTTGGCACTGAAGCACAGATAACAGTCAGAAGGAGGGAATCCTCTCGTTCACTGGGGTTGAACTCCAATTGAGTGATGCTGAACTTGGGAGCTCTGAGTAGACCCATGTCTCCCCAGTGCCTGTCACCCAGGGCAACTCATGTACAGAACAGAGTCTAGCCCCTTTACAGGAGTTTAATTCCAAAGCCTGTGCTATGCATTGAGGTGTGTTTAACTATATCTACATGGTATCTCTCTACCTAGCACACTAACTCCTTTCCTACCAGAGAGATTACATTCCATGTCCTTAAAGCCAATTTTGATAGTCGATGATCAGTCTGAGAAAGCCCTTGTCTTCGATCCACAATGCCCTGGGCCATCACAGCCCCCCCTGCAAGAGGTGGGCCCACAGGAGGGTGTACGCATGTAAATCCTTAGGCCTACCTGACCTAATCTGGTTGAGGTCACTCATTTCTTTCATAATGGTTTTTGAATTGCATTCTGACTGGGCACTCACTTATGACCAATTTGCCTTGTGAAACCCAACCAGAGGCAAATTCCCCAACACATGCATAGCTCCTACAATCACAGAGGTACACAAACTTCACAACTACAATAAGGAAGCAATTCGTGGAGGGGTCCTTGTAACACAGTATCACTAATTTTGTAACTCACTGAGACCCCCTCCCCACACACAATGTGACCTTGAACATGGCATGTGCTTTACACGATGTCACTTAAGTTTTCTGTCACATCGCTGCATGATCTTCTGTTATTCTGTGTGGGCTTCTATTATAAATGAATCACTACTTTATTATGGTGCCTTTTGTAGCTCAGTAGAATGTATATCATTTAATGGTGCTTGTCATGGATATAATTGATGCTTTCAGACCCTACAGTCAGCAGCAGAATTGAACTGCATGTGTTGCTAAGGATCTGGCTGTTATGAATGAGTGTCTGTCTGTTTCCTGCACTTAAGACAATGCCCTAGAATGTGCAGGAGCAGCCTAAAAGAGGGTGTGGCCAATTGTTACAAGCCTGTGTTTGCGACAAAGGAAACGAACAGCAGACAGACTCTGATCAACAGATTTGCACACAGCTGAACTTGTGCACCACACAAACACAATTGCATTCGGCCCACCGCTGAGAACGGCTGTATACCACCCGCCCCCCAGGCAACATTCCTATCCAGTTAAAGGGAAGAGGCAGGTTCTGATACATGTTGCTCATCGCTCTCACCAGGACACGCCCCCCACGTCAGCAGTCAGCAAACATGCAACACTGCAGCCAGAGTGCAATATAAACACAATCTACTCTACACTGTCTACTCTTTCACTGTGAGTGAGTGGCCTCTCTGCCTTTACCTTTTGAGCGCGTGTCTCCTTTGCTCTTCCCCATTGTGGGAGTGGCTTATCTGCTGTTTTCCTTTTAAGGAGCTGGTTGTTTGTAATCCAGTAATAAACCGCTTCCTGGTTTTGACTAGCTTTTGCTTTCTCTTGCGTTTACGTTACAGATGACACAATCCACGAGTCTGCAGAGCCTTCTGGCAGTGACGTCAGCATGGCCGGGCACCTGGCCTGCACTGCTCTCTCGCTGTTGTCATTCATACTTTACCTGGCAGTGCACCTGGCCTCATAACGCCCAGGAACTGGAAGTAAAGGGCAGCAGTTAAACTACATGACCGTCTGCACGAGTGCGTGTGCGAGAGATGGCCCGGCCTCACCTACATTAAGAAGCAAGATCTGTGATTTTGATGGATATTTTCAAAATAATTTTTCTTTCCCCAAATCATACTGCATCATCCATAAAGGCTTGCATGGCCGCCTCCATTCAAACACACACACAGACAGACAAACACACGCACACACGTATGAGTACCTGTGTCATAAATAGCTCTGTCCACATGGTGTGGTTGATGTTTCATAGCACTGGTTAGTTTCACTGCTGAGGGCCATTTCACCAATGATTGTTCAACTCCTGGAGTGAATACACATTTTAACCAAATAATTTAACAACCTTAAACCCACTCATTACCTAAGGAAGTGGTATTTGGTTCAATAATTTTAATCCCCAAAAGGATTTTTGCAGGGAAGCATTATGTTTCATGTATTCTGGCTAATTTAAAGATGATTTTGGACCAACATAACCAGGTTACCGTTGTGCAACGATCTTAATTGAATTATGACCTGGTAAACTACACTTTAAACTGCATGCCATATTGAAACAGGTACACTACACTGGTATACTAAATAGTAAACTGAACAGATACAGTTACACTTGTATAATATGTAGTATATTGCACAGGTACACTACACTGGTATCCTACCTAGTATATTGCAGAGGCATATTACCCCTTATACCATATAGCATACTACACTGGTATAGTGTAGAGATACACAAACAAAGGTATGTTAAACGTAGGTTTAGGCTGAGGCTTAGCCAGGCTTAGCTGCGGACTCTCCATTGTTCACACTATCCAGCCTATTCTTTGTCTCTGGAGTAGGGCTGCATGATTAATTGGTTTTGAATCACAATCTCAACTCGTACCCCTATTTGGTTTCAATCACAATCATGATTCATATCGCTATATAATCTTATTCTTACGTGATATGTATTCTGCCGTGTTTGCATTAGCGGGCAGATCTGTTACATAAAACCAAGATCTCCCATTTCTCCATAAGCAGCGTCAATAAATCCCAGGACTGCGTTACATTGCATTACAGGAAGAGGGGGCGGAAAAATGTGTTATATTAAAGAGCAGATGAGGATTAAGTTTATGATTCGCATTTCTCATTGGAAATGCTGGCACAGAATAAGGGAATGATGTTGTTTTTTATTCCGTGGAAAGATTGATCTGTAGACCTGATTCAATAATAAATTATAAAAATTTCACAGGCCGGCTCTTTGAGACCCTCATAAATGGTGAATGAGCTGACAAAGTCCCTCATTCTCTGCTACAGAAAATTGCTCATTGTCCAATGCAGTCATTTCCATTATTTAATCTATTTTGTCTTTAGCTCTGGTGCTGCTAACTTTGAATATTAATTAAGTATAAATATTAGGCTGCAATACTGGCCAAGACTGACACATTGGGCTGACACCAGTATCTTTATTTTTAACGATTATCAGTCATTACCGATATGTGAACTGATATACCGTGCATCTCCACATAGTTTGTTCTTCATAAAGATAGCGTGGAATGCAAAATAATAAGAAACCAATTTATTGCTCAAGAACCAAGAGAGAAAATCACAATCTCAATTGCAAAAAATAATCGCAATTCGTCTTTTCTCCAGAGTTGTGCCCCACTGTGGGATCTGCAACAATTCGGGGCTCCACCTAGAGCAGATTCATATCAAGAGGGTGTGCAGCACTGGGTCAGAACTGAGAGAATTTCCTTTTAAACAAGGAATGTGGGATTTGCATTCTTCATGGATACTGTGTATCCCACAGTGACTGATGGTGGACGGGCATGAATAACACTCAAGTAATGCTGCTTCAGGAGAGGAATCAACACACACTATTTATAAAACTTTATAAGACATGAAAATTTACATTTACAAACGGAACTTTTCTGTAAATAATGTTTGATATTAATTTCATTTGTATGTCTTTTATATTTAAAAAAGGACCATGGATGTTTTGTGATATATTGGTTGTGTGTGGTCTGCTGCGGCCCTGGGCACTGACATGTTCTGCTGCTTGCATATCGAGCTGTCATCAGTCTGCTTTTCATCACTCATCATCAAGGACTGTGATTCGAGGTGTCATCAGTCTGCTTTTCATCACTCATCATCAAGGACTGTGATTCGAGGTGTCATCAGTCTGCTTTTCATCACTCA
>JAODKE010000125.1:30898053-30926250 GCA_026779605.1 Mormyrus hasselquistii
CAGTCTGCTTTTCATCACTCATCATCAAGGACTGTGATTCGAGGTGTCATCAGTCTGCTTTTCATCACTCATCATCA
The DNA here is from genome assembly GCA_026779605.1 of Mormyrus hasselquistii. NCBI lineage: Eukaryota > Metazoa > Chordata > Actinopteri > Osteoglossiformes > Mormyridae > Mormyrus > Mormyrus hasselquistii. Next base: position 30,898,131 of record JAODKE010000125.1, read on the forward strand.
TGAAGGACTGTGATTCGAGGTGTGATCAGTCTGCTTTTCATCACTCATCATCATGGACTGTGATTCGAGGTGTCATCAGTCTGCTTTACATCACTCATCATCAAGGACTGTGATTCGAGGTGTCATCAGTCTGATTTTCATCACTCATCATCATGGACTGTGATTCGAGGTGTGATCAGTCTGCTTTTCATCACTCATCATCATGAAGGACTGTGATTCGAGGTGTCATCAGTCTGCTTTTCATCACTCATCATCATGAAGGACTGTGATTCGAGGTGTGATCAGTCTGCTTTTCATCACTCATCATCAAGGACTGTGATATGCTGGAAGAACAGCTGTTCTGCTGTGGTCTCATTTGATGCCACAATTTTGGCTAGACTTACCTCTGAAGCAGTCTATCTGTGACATTTCACTTAGGATGTACTCACACTTGGCCTGATTGCTTTGTACCATGCCCGGGCACAAGTGTCCCCCCTCCCCACTCCCCCGCTGGTCCGTGCTCATATTTGCTTTACGATCCAGGGCCAAGAACACTTTTGTCATCACTTTGCAACTTCTTGTGTTGAACAGGAAGAAAAGCACTATCGCGCCACACAGTACACTTCATGATTAATGTTGGCTTATTTGGAGTCATTTTGGGTGCGATGACACACGACCCTCTTAAAGATTTATTGAGTTGGCAGTACAGCAATTTTCATTTAATCACGCTGCATATACAAAAACATATTTTACCGAATATTTCAGACTTTTTATCTGTTGTATCCAGTTGTTCCTAGAAACTCTCCTCACCCAAATTTTCCAGCAAACACTGCATCTGTGTCATTGACCAATGTGACCCCTTTACCGTCTTGTTTGTTAACGTATTTCGTTTTTTTTTAATCAGGGTTTTAGATAACAGGCGTGAAAATCTGTCTGGACGTTGGCTTTTCACTACTACATGCCTAAAATATAAATGAGAAGAGTACTGTGATGCCTAAAAGTTAATAATCTAAAAATTTGGTGTATTTTTATTAAATTCGGTTATTGGAGCACGCCACACGCTACTGCTTGGGTGTATGATGGACGGCATAAGCACTACAGTGGAAGTAAAGATAGGGACCAGCTCAGCAGCCACATCTTCTAAATGTCAAGATATTGTGGATGAAGACAAATGATAAAAAGACAGCGGAGATGTGGCAGTATTTCTTGCAGTTTAAAGTCCAATTTGTTTATTAAACATAAGGAAAAGCCGGCACGTAAACAGATTTTTACGCCTGTTATATAAAGCTCTGTATAGGTTTGTCCCTATCCTACCTGGACAGCCTCCCCAGTCTGTTTGTTCAGGGTCCAGTTCATGTATAGTGTACATGTATACATGTGTGTGCCAGTCACATCATTGACCTCATGTCTGTGTTTCGTGCTCCGGCAAGGTTAGCAATCACGCTGGATGCATACCATGCTGGAGCCCAACCTACTCTGCTTGGGTCTACCCCTTCAAGCTGGGCTAGGTACAGTACAGAGCAATCTCACCAGTCAAACAAACTGGAATGAACCGTGCTCGGGCGTGGTACGGATAGCCTACTGTGAGTACACTCCTAGTATGTGTATGTCCATGACTAGATCACTTCCTGTTTCTTGTTCTGTTGTGCAGTGTATGTATATGTGTATAGGTGCACAGCAAGCTATTTTCCTGTTCCCAGTTCTGTCACTTAATTCCTCTTTCCTGTTCTGTCACATATAGTACCAGTCAAAAATTTGGACACACTTAGAATTGTTTATTTGTAATATGTTCTGCATTTTAGTATAAATATAAAGACATCAGGACTATAAAATAACATACATGGCATTATGCACTGAGCAAAAAAATAATAAACAAAATAAAAATTATTTGTTGGGGGGGCAGAAGGTTACTGGTATAAATACTGTGAACAGTGATGCCACCATTGGGCCTTTGAGGAAGACCCTTAATTCCAGTTGCCCCAGGGGCTGGCTGACCCCACCTTTTCCTCCACACCATTTTCATGAGGTGGCCTCCTGGGATGCTTTTCCAGCCATCCTGAATGAGGTCCCACATATCTACTGAGCATTCATTGGCTGCTTTTCCTTCACACTCTGGTATAACCATTTCTGCTATGTTTAGGTCAGGTGGATAAATTATGCAAGGCAACGCTATCACTCTCCTTGGTAGGCAGCTTGGCATGACCAAACTTTTGACTGGTACAGTAGTGTGTGTATGTACACACCCGACTCTCTTCCTGTCTGTTTCTGATACTCACATGTCCCAGGTACTCAAGTATTCCAGGTCTCCATGCTTCTTCCTTCTGAAGCTCACATTTGGATTCATTGTCTAAACCAATTGTGCCTCATATTGGCTCTCTACTGCCCTCACCTGGACTATCTCACACTTTCATTGTTGGCCTGTTCCTGTGTATTTTAGGAAAATGATCCAGCGTAAGAGGTCTCCATTTATACACAGTCAATACAGAATCTTGCTCGACAGCCTAATGAATAAATACTTGTTTGATGTTTTTATCTGTGTCCCATTTTATATTTATTTATATGAATGAATATGTAAAGGATGGTGTGTGGGTTAGATGGGTGCCAGTGATTGGAAGGTTGTCAAGTTATATCCCACGGTTTGGCAGAGTGGTGTCACTTTTGATCGTCTGAGCAGGGAACTTGACCCAAATTGCTCCAGGGACTGGCTCATCCTGCTCTCTGCTCCTCAAGTATATATTGCTTTGGACAAAGAGTTTGCTAAATAAATTAATGCTTTTGTTTGGACATTGTGATAGTAGCAATCATTGATAGAACATCTGATCACAGACTGAAAGAGAGGCTCTCACTGAAGCAACCACTGATGAAGATGGGTTACTACAATGGTGCAGCATCTTACACCCAGAAGAGTCCTCCGGATATCAGCATGTGCTCTGGTGGTTGTATGGCTACTCCCATGGCACCCCCCACCCCAAAACTCCCAGATGCCGATTATCATTCTAATCGTGGTTAATTCAGAAACAGTGGAAATCCAGGCGGCTTCAGACATTGGAAACTAGCTATGCATACCAATGAAGTCATTCTTCACCGGGCTACATTTGTGCTTCAGTCTGTTAGGGCAGTTTTCAATCTCCCCGTTTCTCTCCTGGCTGTCTGTGCCTGCCGCTGAGAAGCTCCATATGCGTTTATCATTGCCCGTGTACTGTAACACCACTCGGACCCAGCAAGTGTCACAAGGGGAAAAAAAGAAAGCACAAAGACAAAAGCCCTTCAGCTGCATGATACAGAAATGGGTCATTCGGCATCCATATTGGTGCCTTTCTTAATGCACTCCTGCTCCGCAATCTTCATTATGAATGATCGATTATTCTTCTTACCGATCCTGAAAGCAGATGCTGTCAATCACTGGCCAACTTCCTCCCTGCTGATCAACTGCCATATTTATAAATAAACTTTGCTCTTCAATGCTCCAGTCAGGTTCTCCGAAATGGGAAGCCCTCAGAAAAAAAGCATAATGTTACATAGGTATGTTTAAGCGAGTGAGAATACAAATTTAAGTTGCAGTGGAGTCAATTCAGTTCCCCGGCATAGACCACACACAGAAGCATGAGGTCATGGGTCAGACAGCCCCAGCGGCTGTAAGGAGGGAAATGTAGTCCCAGAGCTCCCAGTCGTGTTAAGTGTTTCCTAGTAGGGGTGGGTATACAGACTGTATGGATGGTACTGTATCGGATGGATGGTATTTGTTAATTTGAATTAGTATATCAGTGTAAGAAAAACTTTCAGAAATCAGTTTGGTTTTCGGTTAATTTATTGTGACTGTCAGACGAACATGTTTGGGCATGTTTATGCAAGTTGTTTGGGTGTTTTAAGTGTTTTATTTTGGGAAGGTCTCATCGCAAATGTTGTTTAAAAATCGGGGGAGCGAGCTTAAGGGCTATGGAGTTGGCCAACTGGAAGAGACATTAATTCTGTAGCACGAACAACTTTTGATCACTCCAGATAAAATAAAATGGATATGATCCATGGGCCATGGAGCTGTTATCGCGCTTAGATTTCAATCAGTCTTAATATTCCTGTTACGATGTTTTTTTCATTAATGCTGGAGCTGTAGCCCAGTTGTAGATATTCAAGCATAATTCTGGGAAATTTTTGGGAAATCTGTATGCTTTATTTCATGTTTCATTTATGTTTCATGTATTTAAAATATCACGCTATGGATTGCAAAATTCATTCAGTGTCATAACATCAAAAACGACTATAACATCAAAATACTGCATGCCCACCCCTAGAGCTTCCTGTCCTGTTGAGTATTTCTCAGTATCAGTGGAATATCGATCTAAAGTTCAATTTGGGTTTGTTACTCTGCCTGCACTGAGGGCCTTCAGTGGCTGGCACTGTCCAGACGGTCTAGGTTTGTTACTCTGCTTATGTCAGAATTGTGACTCTGAGGGACTGATTGGCCAGCAGAAACATCACACATATCCAATCAGTATGCAAGCTCAGGTGCTTCTCAGTTGACCAGCAGAGCCATAGATATTTGATTTGCCTCAAAAGGGGCCTCTGTCTCATACAGTGCTGCGTTAAGAGGTTGCCATGCAAGAAATAACCACTAATATGAATCTCTGAATCAGAATGTTCCAGTACTCTGACACCATAATGACAGCATGCTCTGTAAACTGCAGATTATATGCTATCAAGCACACGGTCACTCACATATACAGCAGAAAGACGTGGTGGAAACTCAACTGGGCACTCACACTTTAAGGGGTCACAAATTATACTATGATGCACTTAATTAATCATGAACCAATGCTTAGTTGATGTATTAATGAACCACAAACTAAGTCTTAGATAAATGAGTGAGTATGTACTTGGTGCCAAGTCGTCAAGCTCACTAAATCCCCCCAGGACCAAGGTTTGAGTCTCCACCCTCAGTCCATGTGTGAAGTTTGCATGTTTCCTCCATGTCGTCAGATTCTCTGAGTGTGAGTGAGTGTGAATGGCGTGTGAGTGTGTGTGCCCATACTGGATGGTTCCCTGCCTTCTGCTCATAGTCTCTGGGACAGGCTCCAGAACCCCAGTGACCCTGAAAAGGAGAAGCCGTTACAGATAATGGATGGATGGATGATCAGCCATTTTCAGTAATGGAGGATCTTGCTGATTCATTCACCACTCAGCAGAGGTCGTAAAAGGCATTACCTACACAGTCAAGCAAATGTATTGTGTTGTTTATGCAAAACTGAAATGCAGTGTGACCTTGGGCAATGTGAACAGACTAAACTGGTTGGTATTTTGGGTACATTATACCAATGACAATATATATTAATTTTGTTGTATTAAAATATGCTTTTTTGGTCTTTGACAGATATTCTTATAAATCTGTGATCATGGCTATCGTATTAGAAAAAACAATGATAGTCAACATCATCACCCACATAATTATAATAATCATCAACAACATATGCAGTTTATTATATAAACACCTGGGCCTGTATTCACCAGGCATCTTAAGGCTGAAAGTAGTTCCTACCATGGTGATTTAGGAGATACTCCTAAAAAATAATGGGCATGTCAGTCCTAAATGTAGAACTCCTCATCTTTTTGACTAAGAGGAATTCACAAAGCCCCCTTAGCACTAAAAGTGGCACCCAAGTCTGGGAGAACTAAGGAGTGGTCAAGAACTCCTAAGTCACTAAGACCAATTCACAAACAGTCGCAAAATGGCTGCTGTCTGTCCATGTCACAATGTCTTGGAAACATTAAACAAACACTGAATTACTTAATGGATACTGCCTCAGTCGGGAGGGGATAATGACTGATGTGGAGCTTGTGAGGGATGCAGTATCATCTCCAATATACCGAAACAACCCAATCCTATACAATGGAAAACATTTATAGTGATTTTTTTTTTCTTTATGTCTCAGGCATATTACCATCTAATTGACATTTTTATATTACATGAATGTAAGGCAGGGGTGTCAAACTCCAGTCCTGGGGGGCTGGAGCCCTGCACAGTTTTTGGTTTACCTTCATTTAACACACCTGATTCAACACCTTGTGCTACAGTAATTACCACACAGCTCTTGAGCTGAATCATTTGTGGTGGAACGGAAAAAGAACTGAGCTACACGGGGCTCCAATGTACCTGATGTAAGGTAATAGAATGGACAGTGTCGCTGTGTACTGAATTGTATTGATTCGTTCAGCTGTTTCAAACACTTTTCAAATAACTGAACTGTGTATAATTCAAATACGCTATAATACAGTACTGTACATAAAATTTACCTTAATGTAGTTTCACTGCTGTGTCTCATTTATAATAAGCTTTGATGAGTATATTTGTCATTCAGAGAAAATGACTTTTTCCCGCCATATTTTCTATTCACGCAGCATTAGCCTCAGGAAGCTAACCAGGAGCAGACAGGTTACCGCATGGCAAAGTAGGGCTATCAAAGTAAAATATATATATACTGTAGTTTTCATGTTTTCCATATGTTTGGAAATGTTACCTAAAAAAACACAAAAACAAACACTGTAATTGGACTATTATATGAAAATTACTTGAACAGTATTTGTAGAGGAATGATTCTGTCCCTATCCTTTTGATCCATGTAAGCAGTTAATTACTACAACCATGGACACTATAAGTTTGTGTTTATGGGATGTTGCATGTACATACTGGCCTGTCATCAACCAGTCGCCATGGTTATTGCAGGCAGGCTTGTGCATGGGAACTGACATCAGCTAAAGTGATGGACTCTTACTCGTATCTTAGGAGTTGGCTCTTTTTCAAACTTAAAGTTGCTCTCAACCACGTTGTGAATAGGTTTTAGGAAGAAACTCTTAGTTAAAAACTTTTAGTGCTATTTAGGAGTATTATCATATAGTTGTATGATAAAGTGCTTATGTGAATATGGGCCCTGATTTTGTTTATTTTTTGTAATAATCTGTGAATATTATGGTATATGGCTAAATATTCCATGCTTCTTTTGTAATCTGCCGGTCTAGCACAACGGGTTATTTATGTATTCTGGAAGTTTAAATGATTTATGAGATGTGTGTCATTTTGTTATCGGAGCAATATTGGGATCAATATGTGCGTGCAAAAACTGATTTCACTTGGGGTGAGTTAAGTCTACTGTATGTGTGTCTGTGAGCTGCAGTTCACCTTCAGTGAGACACCATGCAGCTTCCCCAGTATCCTCACTGCTGCAGTGCCTGCATGAGGGATGGTCTTCTATGGAACAGTGATGCCCCTCCCATTCTTCTCAAGAGGCATGATGTTCTTTGAGTGATGTTTTGTGCTTATATTTCATCAGACACATCACTTTCCACTGTGATCAAAAAGTTCTGCCTTGGTTAAGCATTTTTTTTTTCGCGTCCCCTGACAGCATCAAATGCCAGCACATCTAATGACAAATCAGCTCACACTTACACTTGGACATAAAAGAGTGGTTGAGCGATCAATACCATTATTACTATTACTTTTTACATTGTCATTATTATTGATATTGTTGTTATAATTTTTTTTTTGTTTTTTTGTTAATGTTTATTTACATTAAACAAGTATCAATCTGGCTTTCTTAGACTAAAGGTTTTCTTCCTTACACCCACCGTCCTGGGGAAATTTGTGCAAAGCATCTAATATTACTGTGACATGCACCAATTGACCAGTTTTGAGCACAAATGGACCATACAAGGCCTACACTCCTTCACAGTGGCTTTTGGATCCTTGGTGGTCTCTCTGATCGGTTCTGACACTGAGGTCTTGCTGCTGCCTGTTCCTTCGTCACTCCTTCATGGTAGAGGTGGCAATATTCTGAATAAACAGTCCTGCAATCTTCTAATATCCACATACTGAGCCATACCTATCCACCACTTTATTCAGAAGATCTGAAGCTTATTTGTTACCCACCACTGAATCTTTGCTCTGAGATTTTCATCCTTGTAATGGATGCTTGCCATGGGTAGCTGCCTTCATCCTGGACTAATTACAATTGTTGCAGTTCAACACAGCTTGAGGTTAATGATCTTTTTCTGTCATCTGGCAGGCGATTGATCAGAGTGGATGTTGTAAACAATCCCGGTTAATTAGAGGGGGCAATTTTTTTCCCAAACAGTTCATTTACGTTTTAGCTTTTTTTGACAGTTATAATACATAAATATAGGCAAAAATATTCTGATGTAATGAAATGACATACAACAAATTTGATTTTAATGACTTTGTAGACCTTCGTTGTGTACTGCTGTTCTTCCCTTTGACTTATGGCCACCAGCATCTATTCTCAGGTGGTACTGCAGACCAGCACATGTTGCAAGGTCTGCAGGCCCTGAACCTCATCATGGACAGCACATGTTGACCCACAGAGCATCACCAGCTACTTTAACAGCAGACTGAGCAGAGGCCTAATGTGCCTGCTCGAATTATGCACTTATAATGTGTACACAGCTATTTTCTGGCTTGTACAATGTTGGCATTCCTTGAATCGGAAAATGGGATAGAGCATACACATATACTGTTGTAGACATCTGTAATCACATTTTGACTAGCAAGAAATCCAGGCCCATATATCCATATAATTGAGTTTTTACTAGTAAAAATGTAATTGCAGATATATGAAATTATACATATCCAAAATGTGAATTTCAGATCTCTACAATGTAATAATAATTCTAAGAGAAACACCATGCTGTGTTAGCATAGGTGCATCACCTACAATCGCTTTCAAACATCACCCAGGTACGTCAGGCTCTGACTACGCAAGCGGCTAACAGGAGCTTTTTGGAAGCATTACTTCCGGTTGTCTTGTTATACACGTTTACTTGTGATAAAACTTATATTCTGAAAAGGGGGCATCTATAACAAATACAGTACTGTGCAAAAGTCTTAGGCAGTCCAAAGAAATGTTTAAAGCTGTTTATCTAGGTAACAAGTGTACTTTGGCTTAGAACAAAAAATACAATTTGACATTAGAACATATGCAAATTAAGAGTAACACAATAAAAACAATTCCTTCTGGTTTCTAAAAAGTTACTGATATCTAGTTGGATGACTAGATGAACACCGCTTCAGATCCTCTGCTCAGGGGCACCTCAGCCATTCTGTAATTTTGTTAAATTTCACCAACAGCTCACTTAATTAATTAAATTAATTGGTTAAAAAGTCAGTGACAGATTGACTAGCTGTATGAGATGTGCTAGTAACCTAGTCAAAAAATATATGGCTGTACTGGATGGTTGCTGTAAATACTGGGGTGATTTTAGCAGAGGTTCTGAAATGGCTACGCTGACACACTTTGACAGGCATAATGTCATAGTTTTATACCAACACGAGGATAATTTAAACATCATTTTCTTTGCCTGCCTAAGACTTTTGCATAGTACTATATGTTTGTACTATTCTCTACATTTTAGTATAATTACAGACATCAAAACAATTAGGAATCAGGCATTGACAAAAACAAAAAATAATAATTTGTTTGGGGTGGGGGGCAGTTCTGTGGGTTGGGACAGGTTGAGAAGGTTTCCGGTTCAAATCACATGGCCGGCAGAGTGATGCCACCATTGGGCCCTTGAGCAAGACCCTTAATCCCAATTACTCCAGGGCCTGGCTGACCCTGTTTTCTCCTCCACCAGTTTCACCAGTTTCATGAGGTGACCTCTTGGGATACTTTTCCAGTTTCACTCTGGTCAAACTCTTCACGAAGGATCTCTATTGTGTTTAGGGCGGATGAGCCTATCCCCGTTGGACCAAATATCCCCAGAACGTGATGAATGCCCTTTTTTTACCTTACGGGGACCAGGGAATTCCTGGTCCAAAAATCCAAAAATTGAATTTTCTAGAAATCCATGACTGCAATCAAAAAATGTAAAAACTCTTGTATTTTGTTTGGTTACTTATGGTTATGGTTAGGGCTGGGTAGGGGTTAAGGCTGTGTGTGTGCGTGTGTACCTATTTTGGGGACCGTGCATTCATTTTTGTGGGAAAAATGCTAATGCTAACTATGACACCCTTAACCCCTACCCAGCCCTAATGTGTTTCTCTTGCTTACTTCGTAATTACCTAACTGTTTCCCCTCAGATGCATGCTGCTGTATATGTTAGCAAAATAACATGTCATTTAACATTCCATTAAAGATAAAGTCCATTTAAACCTTAAATCCGACAAGCTAATCTTCAAATCATGCTTTGTGATACAGACCCCAGGATACACAGAAGCTGAATGAAATGACTGACTTTAATATTCAACTGTGTTCTGGAAGGTAAAATAATTGAAGAGCTGTTTCATGGCATCACTGAGCTGTGCCCTATGGGCATCTTGAAAGATCGGGATACAGAGCCTCACCTGCAGCCTGTTGAAGGCTGCATCCCTGCTGTGGTTAATCAGGCTGTTTGTTTCACAGAGAGTATGCATCAATGTCGCTGTCCTGTTTCATGGCCTCTCAAAGGGACTGAGTGGCAAAACATGCTAAAACATGGCTGATTTTAGTTGGGGAACTGAAAAAATATTATCTGCTTAAATTAAAGGCAGTTGAACTCGACAGGGATCCGTACAACTTCCCAAAGGACCAATGGACCCCGGACATTGGTATGTGACCAGGTATCAGGTTTCCTATGACAACTATGTTTGTGGAAAATTATTAGAAGTTACCTGGCTAAACTTGCTTTGTGGAGTAACCCAGTAAACCTGGGTTTATCTAACACTAACATCATCCCCCACTTTATTCGTAGACAGGTCATCATCATGCATGTTGTTTAATAAATGCAGACAAAAACGTTAGTTGCACAGAAACATAAATGAGTGATGCTAAATATGTAATTGATCAGTAGTCAATACAGTATATAACTTAAGGCATATTTTACCCAAAAATCCAACATACCTGACACAAAATGATGATTGCGAATCCACATTTCGGAGCTTACATTCCAGTTGTTTCCTTGGATTGCAGCAATCCATTTGCTTCTCTTTTCTTTAGTTTTCTGCACTGTAAAAGGGCTCCAATTTCTTGAAAATCAATTTAAATCAATTTGTGTATTCAATCGATCAATAGCCCTTTCTCATTTTACATGTGCATTCATAGCATCCAACCTCAATGTTAATTTAATGAAAAATTAACAACCTTTATTTTCAGACTAAAATGAGACAATAACTAAATAAAAATGATTTCAAGAGGCCTAAGACTATGACGAAGTGTATTTACACTTTCTTCAATGAATAAAAACAAGACGAAAATGTTTGCCAGAGATGAGATACAATCAGAACTAATGTAGTTCGTGTAAGGCAGGGGTATTCAACTAAAATTGCATGTACAGTAATAACACCCTAATACAGTCGTTTTTATGTCATATAGGTTATTTTAGTGTTCATGGATTTAAGTATTGATTTCGATAATCCCACACAGGTAATAGAATTAAACTTTCATTTTAATATGGGCCTAAATGAGTATGAACTTGTCGCTTCCGTAGCTATTAGAGTAGGATATGGGCGGTCATATTATTTTGAAAAGATATAAAACGTGACGTGTTTTTCTCATATTCATTATATATTTGTCGGAGTAACAACACAAACAGAATGATCGACGAGCCGTTTCAGGCGAAAACAGCGCATTTTGGACGGAGTGCTGACATTTCAGGGACTCCCCATGCCTGCATTTCCACTTGCCTCTCCCTCCTACTTATGCTGCCATAGCCGTATCTTGCACATTGCACTTCATATTGCACTCACTTAACTTTTAGCACTGCCTACAGTCTCCCCTACTTTGACTCATTTCCCCTTCTCCTCCTGGGGGGTGCTCCCTGGAGACGTCAATCTATCAAGATGTCCAGCACACCCTGCAATATGTGACATCGCCACTACTAATGACGTCCGTGCACCCAGCTCGCCGTTCTGCCTGTGTCATCTTCCATGTATGACCCGCCGCCTGCCTGCTGGTTGCCTGGCGATTGCAGAGAGCGTTGGCACCGGCTTGTCATCTCCCCCCCGCTTCCCGTTCGTGTGTCAAATTTTATTTTTTGGACCGTATGACTCGGCACTTAGCCATCTCTCCAGTTTGACCCTCCCTGCCGGCCCCTGGAGGATGGGCTCCCCCTTTGAGTCTGGTCCCTCCCAAGGTTTCTTCCTTCTCAGGAGTTTTTCCTTGCCACTGTCGCCCCTGACTTACTCACTGGGGGCTTTGGGTGAGGATGCTGTAAAGTGCTCTGAGACGATGTAATGTTGTGATAATGCACTATACAAAAATAAATTTGTTTGTTGTTGTATTTTACTTTCATTTCAAATAAAACGCGGGGTTGCCAACTTCGGCCAGCTGGCTGGAGTGAGATTTTCAATTTGAGATGTCTGCAGACGAATGTTGCAGTTCTTACTTTATATAATAGTCTGCTTTTGTATTTAATCGTGTAAATACACTTTTGACGTAGCTAATTTTAGGTTTATAATGGAATAATATAGATTTTCTGTAAGATTTCCTGCATGAGTGTCTGAAAGCGTGTCATGCCAGATGCTTGAGATTTGGCAACCCTGAAAATGTACATTTTTTAGTTTCACCTGAGTTGATTTATATACCAAATAACATTATTTATACAGTTGTTCAAAAGGGGAAACTTAAACGATCATGAAATCACCTGAAAGAGAGGGGTTGATTTTTGGCTCTATACACTAATAGAATTTTAGCCTTGGGGTAATTATTTTGATGTTGAAAATGTGAAAATAGAATGGTTGCACTTCGTGCTACTGATAGCCATTGAGAAGTATGTTTTCAATGTTTGGAATTTTTTTCTTTTCCTTTGAACATATTTGAGAATTTCAGGTGAAACATTTTACAGCAAATAATAGCAAATAAAAATATTACAAATATTTATTTCATTTTAATATTCAGAGAGCAGGCCTGGTGGCATTATAGCCTATGCACCTTTTTTTTAAGTGATTTTATTTTTGCAATAATGGCACTATTAATTTTACAGTACTCAGTTTTTGGGTAAATAAACATGCTTGTACTGTATAGACCTTAATACCAGTCCTTAACATTGCTTTCATTTCATCTTGGTGAACATAATGACTTTCACAAATCGAAGGGAAGCTTTATCAATATACTTTGCAGTTTTAATTTTAGTCGACTAAATCAACTGTTGTTTTACTCAACTATAATCTTATGATATTTAGTCGACTAAAACTAAAATAATTTAGATGACTAAATTATGACTGAAAGTAAATTACATTTTAGTCAAAAGACTATGACTGAAACTAAATAAATTTACTGTCAAAATTAACACTGTCCAACCTGAACGCTAAAGCTGCCACTCAGTCTTCTAGCCACTCAGTGGGTGTAATCGCAGTAACTCCCACCTACTGTTATGTCATGTGCATACCCGCTGTGCAGCCCAGCTAGTCTCATTAGCATTTCATTTCATCTCAGCTGACCCATGGATCATACAGCCTAAAATCACAATATCAATATGATACAATATGAAAATACGATAATATGACAATGGTCTGTATAGTCATTGCAGAAATGCATTTATTACAAACAGAAGTCTGAAAATAAAGACAAAAATAAATTATTTCTAATTCACTGTATCTAAAAAAGCAGCTACAACATAAAAGTGTTTCACTCCACATATCCATCAACAGACACTTTTTCTCCATTTATGACATTGTTTTCAAAACAAGCTGAATGTTTGGGAACAAAAAGAAAATGCAATATAACCTAAAGTCTAGTTGGCAAATCTAAAAAGAGAAGCCTGACAGCCACTGTTGTAATATCTGGAATGATCCTCATTTTAAGGTATCAGTCTTCAATAAAAAAGAAATGAAACAAATATTGCCAATTCCGATATTTTTATCCTTTGATCCGTCTGGCAATTTTTTAAAGCAAAATGAACCAAGTAACAATAATTCCTCACCGTTCTACTCCATCAGCTTTCCCATGAGTGCTAGTAAGGAATACTACAGTATAGAGAGAGAGGAGCTAAGGAGCATGCACTGATACAGCGCGTTGCTGCACCCATCACACAACAAACCACCTCAGGCGTGAGAACCTGAGTGCAGCCATGTGGCGGGTGATACCTGAGGTTTTTGCCCGGTGACTGGAGTGCCAATCCTGCCACCAACCCCCAAGTTATTCCCAATAAGTTGGAGGGCCTTCTTATAGGACTGGATGTAGATTAACATCATACCCAGGACAAAGCAATTGCAGGTTAAGGGCCTTGCTCAAGGGCCCAATGCAGTAGAATCACTCTGGGCATTCACGGGATTTGAACCAACAACCATCCAGTTGCTGGCACAAGTCCCCAGTCTCAGAGCCACCACTCCACCCAATACCATACTGTTACTATACCGTTCATACTATTCTCCCATCAGGATAGTGTTTTGCCTGTGCCCCCACCCCATCATTTGCTGTCTGTCTGTCACACTGTGGTCCTGGGGGAACGTCATTTCATGCCACTTAATACCTGTACTGGGTGGTATAACAAAATATGACACTCTTCCAGATGAAGAGGTCACCAAAATCCTACATTATCAGAATTACACCCCACAGAAATGACAAAACTGTGAAAAGAAGTAAAAAGAGACGGGCTTTCTACACCAGGAAAACCCTGACGGTGCCATTATAACATGATTACAGGAGAAACTCAGCTAATGACACAAAGCTTGGAGGTGTGCCTGTAGGCACGCAGACGCTCCATCCTGGGGTCAGAGGTCAGCTGCATGGTGACTGGCGGAACTTCGCCATACTGCTTCCTGTGAATGCGGTGCTGCAGTATGCGGTACAGGCCTGTGATGGCACTGCGACTGCCGCAGCCCTGGTTGTTGCGAATATGCTCCACGGTCACGCCCACTTCCTGCAGGGCTGCCCACACCTTGGCCTCCTCGCTGCTCAGCTCGTGGGGCTCCACCACGACCAGGTGCAGGGGGTCTGGCCGCGTGGAAGCCGGGTGACGGGGCATCTCTACTGGCAGCAGCCACTCGCAACCCAGCATCTGGTCAAGGGCCCACCGCTCGGTGGGCTGTGGCTGCAGGATGCCCTGGATGAGGCGCTGGCATGGACGTGGCACCCACGAAGGCATGGCATAGGCTCCCGCCAGGATGAGCCGACGCAGCCGGGGCACAGAGTCAGCACGGAAGGGCAGAGTGCCCGTGACCATGAAGAAGAGCAATACCCCGAGTGCCCAGATGTCCACAAAGGCTCCCACGTAGTGCTCGCTCCGGAAGAGCTCGGGGGCGGCATAAGGGGGCGATCCACAGAACGTGTCCAGCAGTTCGTCACGATGGCTGCAGATGCTGAAGCCAAAGTCGCCAACCTTCACCATGCCACTGCTAGACAGGAAGATGTTCTCAGCCTTGAGGTCACGGTGGACGATGTCGTTGTCATGCTGGGAGGAATGGCAAGAGGGGGTATGGTCAACTAGAGGGCAAATGACGATGAACACAGAGAGCCTGCAGGATGATGGATGGATGTCCAGTTAACTAACATACACAATAACCCAAGAAATTAATGTCGAAGTAATGCAAGTAGGAGGCCAGAAGGTTGAAGGAGGAATGAAGGCAGCTTTAAACAATTGCAGTACAATTCAGCATAAATAAAAATTCACCATTAATATTGAAGTCTGCACTCATTTTTACATATAGTACTGGGTAATAAAAAGAGCCAATGCTTAACATGCAATTTTTTTGCCCAGGAATGTACAATATTTAATTTTCTGAATTCTGAATTCCCCACTTTACAGTAAGTACTCACTTTTATTACTAAACTGACACATCGGGCACCTAAGATGGCGGCAGTGAAGAGAACCTGTCAGTGAAGGGAACCTGTCAGTAAAGGGAACCTGTCAGTGAAGGGAACCTGTCAGTGAAGGGAACCTGTCAGTGAAGGGAACCTGTCAGTGAAGGGAACCTGTCAGTGAAAATTCTGGACCTTGGTGTCACTGCCCTACAGTTTGAATATCTCTGCTATAAGCCGCTAACCATGTGCTTGACGGCTGCCACAATCTGGGAGAAGATGACCTTGCTGTGGGGGTCTGAAAGGCGGCCCTCAGTGCTGATGCGGCGCTGCAGCTCCCCCCCGGGGGCCAACTCCATCACCAGGTGCAGACGCGACGGTGTCTCCACCACCTCGTAGAGCCGCACGATGTTGGGGTGCGACAGGCGCTCCATGCTCGCTACCTCCTGGTTCTGGGGGTCTAGTCTGGTCTTATCCAGGATCTTTATGGCCACCTTGTCTGAGGGTCAATGGTACAGTAGGGGGTCACAGTAGAGCACTTTCCCCAATAAGAGTGAATGGAAGCTGCATACTTTGGAATGTGTTGGACTTGCTCACTTGATCCCGTACCTTTGGTGAGAGAGTGGACTCCCAGCTTGACACAGGAGAAGATCCCACAGCCGATCTCACTGCGGACCTTGTAGAAACCAACGCGTCGACCTGCAGCCAGCTCACGAACTGTCTGCTCATCACATCGCATGTCCAGGTACAGCTGCTCCAGGGGCGTGGCCTGCTGCTCCAGAGATGTGGCCTCATCTTCACTGGCACTGTAAGAACTGTCCTGGGCTCTGCACTGTATGTGGAGGGGGTCCCTCAGGCTGGGCCCACTGGTCAGATATACCACTGTCATACCACTGGCTGCATGACTGTCATGGCAGCAGTCTCAGACAGGAAGACTGCAGCAAACACATACACACACAAACACACACACACAGCGGGTCTTAGTGACAGGAAGACGGTAGCAAACACATACACATACACACACAAACACACACACATACATGCAGCAGGTCATAATGACAGGAAGACTGCAGCAAACACACAGATACTGCACCCTGTAGAGGGTGTATGTAGGACACCCTCAGGGGACGCAGGTGAAGCCTGAAAGCCAATTTTAAGACTCAGGGCAAGCTTTTCCTCTCAGCCCCTCAACATAAAGCAGACGTGTATGCTGGGTGTTTGTGTATGTGACAAATACATTTAAAAGGTGGCTGCTTACTCAAGTCCTTGCTTGTTAATGTAGCTTGTTTCCCAGGAAATTCACCTCAACATATTCTCAGAAATAACTTATTAGTGTTCTGTGGTATATATTTTTATGGGCTACAAAATTACTAAACATCTTTTGTAAGAAGTACAGTAACTATATGTATATAAGAGAAGAAATTAATTATTCAATGCATATAGAACAAACAAAGAAATACATTTATAACATTCATATTCAACAACAAGTATCCAGGAGAACAGGATGACACTCTATGTCTCACCTGTGCAGAATCTACAGCCTCGGGTTTGTCTGTTTTTCTGTAAACGTTCGTCATTGTTTGAGATCCCTGCTGATTTATGCACATTGCAGGAACAGTGCAACCGTAGGCAGCTCACTGTCTAACATCTTTCAATAATCTTCTCAGCACAACATTGAAGTCATACCCATCCCTCCGCACTCACTTCTTTACATTCTAGTGCATGCTGTTCAAACTGTCTAAATGGTTCTCATTAACTTTTTCGGTAAACCCCAGAAAGACAGTTAACTGCCAAGGAGATACAGCCTGGTCCTTTGTGCCCATCCACGCTGGCAGTTTGACGGTGCGGCGGATTAAAGAGAAGCGGGACCACTTACACCCTCTAATCGCATTTATGTAGCGCTCAGCTCACCTCTGCCCCATGCCAGCACCTGGAGACTACATCTGCATGGGGGGTAGGCAAAGTGATTAGTGGGGGATAAAACTGGGCCGCCGCGGCTTTTTCAGGACAATGGGGGGTGCAGTTGTCCATTTGCGCCTCCAGTTACTGCCCTGACTGTCAATTCTGATGATTATACTGTACAAATAATTATAATGGCAAAATAACCATTATTGACATAAACTGTTTTTACCTTTTATTTTATATGGAGTCATGCAATGACAAACGTATCTATGAAAAATAAAACTATTGCAGATTGTTAACCTATTTCACATGACAGCTATATTATTATTAGTTAAAACTGTATTATCTTCAAATTCCAAGATAACCAAACATCACAAACATTGGCATGCACTTCATAACTTTCTGAAATAAAATGCACATGTACATTGCATACATTCTGTACTAATGCACTTTATTCAGAATTTGCGGCTGGCAGTGGGTCCTTCCTTCCTGCTCAGTCCACGAATCCTACTAGAGGGATGGATGCACTTCAGCGACACCAAGAAGAAACCTACTTCCTCTACAAAGCAAACCCTAGAAGCACAGAAGGTCTCTGATAAAACACATTGGATTCATTACATACTTAAAGTTACAGATATTTCAAGTGGATAGCAAGCATCAGATTGAAAGGTCACTTTTTTGTGACATAGAGAAGGTGCAAATTATTGATAAATATAATGAATTAGGGCCATCCCTCTGTAGTCAGGCATCACTAGCAGACAAAGGAAACATCAATCAGGGGAAAAACTGTCTCATATGGGCAGGTTCACTACTGGTATTATTTAGATGCTGGACAGAATATTATACTTTTCTGCTTTTACCTTTCTCTACTTGATAGATGCTTCTATCTAAAGCCATTAAAGTGAGTTTATAGCTGCTCTTCAGGTTAGAAAGGAAACCATTCTAAGATGAGAGTTTCAATGACCTTAACCCTAACCATCATCCACTGAACAAAGGAACCCTTCAGACATTAATAATGGATTGTTGCATGGGGGTAGGTGGCTTTAAGGCCTTTCAGAACAGTATTAGATTTACAGTAATCCCTTTATCCTCCACATGGGACAGGCACAGAGAACAGAAGTTAACACTGTTATGTGAATGTGGCATCCAAGACCCTGATCTCAGAGCCACTGAGGTCAGCAATGACTGCCAGAAAATTGAGATAAAGTCTCAAGACTCTGGGTGATGACAAAGGTCCACAAACTGTGTTTTAAGATGTTCATGGATGCCGATCTCACACACATGTACTTCATGCCGCAGCTCCACTATTTTGTTCACTTTACTTTCTGATAATATGCTGGGCTTTGAGAACCTGAAGTACAAAGGACCTTCTTCTATGTTCTCCAGCCTCATCTAAAAGAAACAAATGAAATGTGTCCTCTTTGACAACAGGCACCATCAGGCGGCTTTTACAGCAAAAAGCTGTTAATTTCACATTCTGTGCCATTCCAGTGGTGGTAGAGTAAGGATGTTTGACAGTCATCAATGAGTGTAAGGGATTAGCGATACATAATGAATGGCTACTGTGAATAAAATATCAGTGCAGACTTATATGACAGCAAACAAATTGGATATAAATCCAAAATTGTTAAACATGCATACATGCAAAATGCTTTTAATTTTACTATGCATATGTATAATTAGGAAACCATAATTGTCATTCTCATGGATGAGGTTTATAATAATGCCAGGCAAAATAAAAAATGCACCAAAGAAATGTATGTGGATGAGTGTGCATGTTTATGATTGTTGATATTTACAGGAATCAGAAAACTGCAGCACTCTTTTCTAAGATGAAGGGAGGGGCAGTAGGCATGGCAAACATACCTAAAGCTTCTTTCTCTTTGACTGGTGTGTTTGCTTGAATAGCTGCTGCTGCAATGCTGCCACCTGCTGGTGGAGAGCTGCAACCTCCCTGCTCTTCTCCTCTTGCAGAGATTGCAGCTTCTGTGTACATATGAACACATACACCATATGTAGACTGTGCACGTGCACATATAGTGATGTCTCATGTAAGATCACACACAAGCCAGATGTAGACACATACACACATACTCAATGACCTCCTTTCTTGTAGTACATGTATAACGATAATAAAGATATTTCATTCTATTTAATGCAATTAAAACCTCAAACAATCAAAACAACAAAAAGTTACTTAAAACCACTGAAGGTATAAAAAGACATTTGCATGTGTATTTGTCTCCAAGCAATTTCTTCAGGTTTTGGCCTCACAGAGGAGCAAAATTTGTTCCAGTATGAATACTAAATATGCTCATGCCATGCAAACTACACCCAAACCAAATCACACACTGAACACACACACAGACATGTATTTACATCACAGTATATGGGAACACTGGATACTGTAAGTGCCCACATCTATCATAAACGCCAAAAACATGCATGCAAAGGAATAAGGGGGTAAGACTTACACGTTGGAAGACACTTCTAGATACTGGCGGAGTCACTTGCAGTTGCTTCTGGCCCTGAAAGGAGGCCTGAACCCGGGCCATTCTGGCACTGAACTGCCATGGGGTCAGAGACAGTGTAAAAGCTGAGCCATGCTTGCAGATGGCTAGGCAAAGCACCACAGGACAGATCACTGACCCCACCTCCATTTGTAATTTCAGAAGCTCGCTCTGTCTCTCTCTTTCCTGCTCCTTTATCTTCTGCCTCATCTCCTCTAGCTCTGAATCCTTCAGCTCTGCAAGTGCTTTCATCTCCAGCTCCTTCATCTCGACTGCATGGGAATGTGTGCAGAGCATGTAAAGCAAATTGTGTATCCCTGTACAAATCATGTTCATGTTCCTTAAAATACAGTCCTAAGAGGAACATCACGGATCTGTGCGTTGAAGTCATGCGGTGATCAATAGCACTGATCTGCCTGGGGTTCGTGGCTTCTGACTCATCACTGGCAAAGTGCAGCTCTGCCCAACGTCTTTGCATCATCACTGAGCATTGGTGCTTCCCATAATAATGCTAAATCATTACTGGTAAGATCAGAATAACAAGGGACAAACCTACTCACACCTGCCAAAACACTGTGAAATCATCAGAACTCAGTCCACTCCCTTACTCAAACAAATGGATCGTGGCAACGGCTCACCGCTGTGCCGCATTTCCTGCCGCATTTCCTGCAGCCCCTCCTGGTGGCGGTACTCCATATCACGAAGATCCTTAGCCAGCTTTGCTTCACAAGCCTTACCCTCCTGAGTCACGTGGATAAGCCATACAACTTTGAAAGAAGCACAACTATGGCTGCTGCATACATGAGGAAACATGACCTTCCCGATTGCTGCTGTAACCTACCCGATCCTGTGGGGTATGCATCTGCCAGAATTTATAGTGTTGTTAATATATGCACATATGTGTCAAAATGGCCTTTGCAATTTCTCCAGAAACAAAACAGGTGGTATGGCGGCACAGCGCTTAGCACTGCTGCATCATACCGGTTCAGGTCTCCACCATGGCTCTGTGTGGAGTCTGCATGTACTTCTTGTGTCATCGTGAGGTTTCCTCTAGGTACTGTGCCCCCCCCCATCAGAAAATATGCTGTGATTAATTAGAGTTACCAAACTGTCCATAGGTGTGACTGAATGGTGTAAGTGGGTACAGAAAATGGACGGAATAATGCTGCATTGTGTTGCAAAGAGAAAAACAAAGCATCCTGGTTACCCCACCTCTATCCTAGCTTGAAACTCTCTCTCCGTCAGCAGAATTGTGTTTCTCAGGCTCTCATTCTCCCCTGGAATATGGGAACGGCAGGAAGTCAGACATTGTGCACCAGCCAATGGGACAGCCTAAGCAAGGTAGGGAACAACTTACACCTCAGGTCACACTGCCGTTGTATCGATTGCTGGAAATCAGTGGCTGTGTGTAGCAGTTTGTCTCTCTCTGGAATCAATATGATAGTAAAAGTGAGAAGGCAGCATGACGCCTCAGTGGGTAACAGTGTTAGCTCACACCTCCAGTTAGGGATTCAGATCCTGCCTCCACTCTGCGTGTGGGACTTGCAGGTTCTCCCTTACATCATGTGAGTGTCCTCCTGCAGTAGAATCTACTTTCTGTAGATTATATGTTCATCCCCCCTAAGCTGGTCTGGCAACCTGCCTGCTTTGTGACCCTGATTAGTATTTAGAAGATGAATTGATCAGTTTAAAGTACTAGAAAAAAAAAATTAAAACAATGTCTGCTCAGAATATTAAATATAATTATAAAATCCCAGTATCCCGAGTTTAAACCTTCCTTATTATTTTGGGCAAATATTATATACAGAAGCTCCGCTTTGCAAAAATGTTTATGCTCTTTGACCACTAAATGAAAATAAAAACACGCGAACTTCATTTCGAAAACTCAATAACGAAAATGACGTAGAGTCAGTGAGTAAGAACTACTTTCACAACTGCCAAAAGCGTTTTAGTAAAAATTGCATGTATGGCCTATGTATGCCGAATAATGGACCAAAAGGCATCTTTTCGTGGATCAAGATTCATTCACAGTGGAAGATTTAAGATGTGTTACTGGTGCACCAGAAAAGACCAATAAACACTACTTGTAACACAAGTAAATGTGTCAGATCGACCTTACAAGGCAAGAAGAAAAGGAAAGCGCTTTTTCCCTTACCTTCCTTCAGATACGTTTCTTTGGTCTTACTTAATTTAATCAATTGGCTAGTTTCTTCTAATTTAACCTCCAGGAAGCGATTCCTTTTTGTGACTTCTGTAATTGTCTAGAAAAAAATAACAAATCCTTTATCTGAATGTAAGCGGCTGAACGCGCACACACTAGCCCTTTGGCTGGGCTGGAAAGCGGAGCCCTGCCGGACCGTGCGGTGAAGCATAGCCGGCCAGCGAAGCCCACCTCCTCTATGTGGGTGAAGTCGCCAAGGAGCCGCTCCAGGTTTACCGCTCCGCGGCCCTGCATCTCTGTACCGATAAGGCGGGGCAGGACTCGATTACCTGTAATAAAGCCATTTAGAGCGTGACCCTGGAGATACGAATACAACGTAGGCGGGAATATATTTGGCAAGAATTAAAGCAATAATTTTAAAACGTCTAAAAAATGGGTTCCGTTGTCCCTTTGGCAGATTGTAACAGGCTACCCCAGTACTTCCATGTTATTTTAAAGAGGGTAACTGATAATACATTTAAAGCCCACTACCTACTATGTAAAGCGGTTTAGTGGAGCGCTACGCCGCGGTCAGTATCTGATATTGTGACACTGTTTGCTGTTACTCCGTGCCACGATGGTGTAAAGTTTGTCAAGTTTAAAAAGTTACGTTTTAAAAGTGTCCGAAAGTTTTGTGGTGAGACATGTACACGTACCCGGCTCCCGCGCTTGGCTCGCGTAAAGCGCGCGGACATCGTACATTAAAACGTTCATGCGCCGCACGAGGCACAGTTCTGAAGTTTTAATTTATAATTTTCTGTTGTTGACAGTAAATAACTAAGGCTTGCCATGAACCAAATTTCGTTCTTTGTAACACATTTTACACACATAATTGGAAACTGAACCAAAAAATTACAAGAGAGAGATGCAAAATTATGTAACATATCTGCATAACAAGAAGTCCCAATTAACCTTTAACCACTCATTCAATATCAAATTTGAAGTGAATTAAGTCATGGAAAATGATGTAAACTAAAATTAATTGAGTTAGCCAAAATGGTTCAAACTAGCCAGCAAAGTAAGAAGATGTGTGAATTAGAAGAAGAATGTGGCAATACATGAACTCTAAATCCTGAAAAGCACACTCTGGAAACTGTTTTGGATTTAACAGTCAGTGTTTGCAACCTCAAAATAAGAAAAAGGCCCAAAATACGCAACCTGCAATTCAGTGAAATTATAAGCAATTTTAGAAAAATCCCGAAGTCACTTATAATGAAGGACTTGACAACACTCATTAAATCATGTGACCGTGATATAAAGTCAGTCTTACTGAATGTGTTATATTTTAAAATCCGTCGCTGTGACTGTGTCTTCAAGTGGCTGTTAAGATACTGAAGGGAGCCTGGCCCTTATTTTGTATTGTTACTTATAGGGGGGCAGCGTGTGGCTCAGTGGGCTGAGCCAGTAAGCACAAGGTCACTGGTTCAAATCCAGCCTCAGTATATCTGTGGCTCCTTGAGCTAGAGCAAGTTGAGGGAGGCATAAAAAAAAAATTTCCCCACAGAGACAATAAATGGTTCAATTATTATTATAGTAGAGGTTTTTCTTTAGCTCAGTATTAATTAATAATTATTTTCTTTTCAGTAGGTACGACCAGCAAGACTTGTAAATTTTATTAACATACATCATATTGTCACATACGTGTGCATGTATTTCATATACACTTTGAGTTACTGTCTTATTACTTATATGCTCTTATTCCCGTTGTGATGACTCAAAACCTACTGTAGTAAACCAGGAATTCTGTCACTTGTTCTCATGACTGATGGCTGTGCTGCCCGATAAGAAAACTACAGTAACCCGAGTAGTGAAAATCACAAATGGGTAGCTATCGGTCATTAAGGACTAACAATTCACCTGATCTTCCGCAGAAAAGTCATTCACCCTGAAGCTCAAGCTGGAAGCTGAGTACAGAAGCCATTATGCGCAGAATAAAGACAAGCCTTTCCAAAAAGCATAATCAGCAGAAAATGATTACATGCATGCAAACCGATTGCTGGAAAGCTTTCTCTTAAACAGGCACAGTTTATGGGCAGATGAGCAGCATAAAAAAAGTGTTAAAGTAATATCCATTGTAATGGATACACTTTTTAACTTAAACCATTTAAAAATAGCCTACTGACCCATGTAACTGGAGCAGTACAAAATTTTTAGAAAAATACCTCAACAATGTATGTAATTGTATGCATGTATATACTGTAAACTGAAAGTATCATTCAGCATCATTTGCCGGTGCCAGACTCCCAGTGCCCTAATTATTTTAATTTAGATAATGTACAATTCAAATAAACGTGATTCTCAAAAATATCTGTCTGAACAAGAAGTATCTCTTATGGAGACCTTTTATGCATAATAACATGAACATCAGGGCCCTACAGCATCGTGTAGCCCGAGACCGGGGGAAAAGGCAGGCTGGACCCAGGCTGAAATAAGGGCACACCTTCCTCTAGCTGCCTTGGGGCCTTGGCTGATGGTTTGCAGCCCCCTGTAGAGGAGTCAGCGCTAATGTGCCTAGCATACTCCTCTGAGGTGTAGGTGCCGCTGTCTGGAGTCTCAGGCTGTGTCCCCCTCATCTCCTTTTCCACTTTACTCTCTTGCCTAGTGGACAGCATGACTCCACCTATAGAAGTGACCTCGCCCACCTGGCTATAGAAGGCCATAGTGTTGCAGCATGGACAACAGCACTGCTTAGCAAGCAGTGACCTACTGGAGGCTGTGCTTAACTGGCAGGAGGAGAAGAGAGACGGTGGCAGCAGAGGTTCTGTACTGGAGAGTGCAGCCTGGGGACTAAGCTGCTCTGAGCTGTAACTACTGTCATGGGTCATATCATCTTTCCAGCACAGGACAGCAGGTTTTCCTGGGTCCAGAAGGCATTTCAGGTCCATGTTCTCTGCTCTGTGGTTTGGTTCCTCCAGGTCCAGCTTGAGGAAATCGATTAACAAATCTTCATTGCAGATGTTCGCTTTGTGGGGGTGGATGTGTAGAATGGAGTTGACTTCATCCATTTTGCCATTCTGAGCACATACATACATTTACATTGTTTGTGTGTGCAGGTGTGCATGTATGTGTGTGTGGACAAATGAGGAGAGAAAAACAAAAGAGAGACACATTAAAGCACCAATAAAGCAACAGCCTTTTCATCACTGTGGAATTAGCAACGGAACTGCAGGCAGAAATCTGGTCAGGGATCAGGACCACTGAACACCTTCAGGAGACACGAGTACCTTCAGCAGGTCTGGGTCGACCCCTTTGATCCTGGGGCTCGGGATAGGGGGCAAGAACAACACTGCCAACCTGCAGCAGAAGCCAAATGTCACAACAGGGCATAAGGGAATGATGATCTACTTGATAGCTAAGGCACGGCAGCCAAACACAGACATAAAATAACAAAGGGGCCATAACAAAGGCAGTACACAACAAATTAATTAACTAGGGTTGAAATGAAGGGCCAGAGAACACAAAACTATCGAACAAACCAGGAAATGGGTGTTGACAGCACTACAACAAACACAGAGAAACACAATCCAATGCATACAATGACTGACTGAGGAACAGAGCACAGGAAGGTACATTTTATGATCATGTAATGAGGTTTAAACAAGGGACATGTGAGGATCATAAACAATCAACCAAGCATTTAGGACTCCGGACTCAAACATCTATAGAAATAGAGACAGGACACAAATACAAAGCTGGCAACAGAGTAAAACCAGGAACGAAACATACTGAAGACAAGGAGCAAATATTAGAACACATAAACGCAATAAACATGATTAAAATGGGGTATAAAATAGCTCAAAAATGTCCAGAGGGATGTATGGCTGGCATTCACACACTGAGATCGTACTGCCTAGCTGCGGCCCAGGGAACAAAGGAAAACAACGGGGACAGGCAAAGGTGCTAAGTATAGGTAAACAGAGATGACGGGATAGTCAGTGACATCTGCTGGCCATACGGGGAAAGGACAGACAGAATGGGATACGGTACGGACCGATCCTGACACGACGAGGGCATCATAAATCCAGCTGAGCACTGCTAAGGCTGCAGCAATGTACCTACAGTGACCAGTAGAAACGGAGCAAGTGAAATGTCTGATATTCCCTGATGTTCGTTTGAATATTTTCCCCCTTTTTAGGCCATTTAATGCCAATTCACCTTAACATGACAGCCATGCCTCAGCCTAATGTCCTTCTGTAAGTTTGTACATGACAACAAGCACGAGATCCTGATCATTGTGCATGACTGTGGTTTGCAAGGAATCAAACAAGTGCCTACCGAAGAGGTATGACAGTAAACCCCTGAACCTTAAAGTCAGCAGTGGGTTTGGCCTCACCTCCGGTGTTGGGACAAGACAATCAGCAGAAGAATGGTGCTGACTCCAGCAGCTCCGAAGATCAGCAGCACACCCAGAGCAAATCCCGATTCTGAAACGCAATGTGAATGTACATCACTACTTCAGTTAAATACACTGTGTGCTTCAACGTGGTGAATCAATGTACACAACCTGTAATGAGCCAGTCTGTACAGACACAAACTAGATTATTCTAAACTGAACGTAGAGCAATCATGTTAACTGTGAGGTACTATGTTACTGTAAACCGAGTATAGAGGAATCAGGTGAATTGGTGTTCACTGTCAGGTAAAATACAGCTCTGGAAAAAATTAAGAGACCACAGCGAAATTTTTAGTTTCACTCATTTCTCAATTTATGGGTGTGGGTATATATTGCAAACTGGTTCTTCAGCCTGATTCTTCTCTGTTTGATATAGGTGCTGAAGACCTTGTTGAAGGGCTTCTGCTTTGCTTTAGGGGACTTCGGTCCTGCTTCTAAGAGCCTGTGATGAACTGTCCTAGCACTGCCCCTCACCCCACTTAATGTTTCCCATTGCTTTTGAAGGTCACTTGAGGTCATCCTCCCATTCATGAGGCACTGCTGGATAAATTGACGGTCATCTCTGGCCATCATCTGCCCTCTCCCTGGCTAATTTTTGGTCATTCTGCAGTATCTCCTGTTTGGCCTTGCTCTTGTGTACTGCAGTCTTAGACACTTTGAGCCTGAAAGTAACCTGCTGCTCAGTGTATCCTTCTGCCAGCAGAACCAGGATTAATCCAGGATTTAACAAAGAGATTGTTAAAATTATGGAGTGGTCTCTTAATTTTTCCAGAGTTGTATATTAGTTCACAGTGAACAGGGAATTTGTTAATGTTAGAGAAAACAATAAAACAGCAGGCCTTGATTTTCTCTTGATTTAATTAGTAGAATTCTGACCTTTGGATGGGCTCTGAGTGACCAGAATGATGTTGCTGAATTCCCCAAAGTTCTCAGACGCCACCATCCTGCACCTGACTTGTACCTCATATTCTCTGCCGGTGCTCAGTCCATAAATGGACTTCTGGGTCCTGGAATCAATGCCCAGCTAGAGGGACACAGCCAGATCCAAACAACGGCTTTAAGCAGTGTTAAGAAGCGGGTAAAGGATATCCAGCAACAGAAGAGGTGGGTGAGCGCCGCCCTACAGGAGGAAGTAAACGCACCGTGTGCCAGCTCAGACTGCCCCTCTCACGGTACCGTGTCTCGTACTCCAGGCTCAGCCATCCTGCACTCACGTCAGCGGAGAGTGGAGGCTCCCAGCGTAGCAGGATGTCAAAGTGAAGCCCAGAGCGACTCACGTTCAGGAGTGACCAGTTCAGGCCCACTGGGGGCTCAGGGAAGACTGGGGGGGGGGGGGGGCGGGAACGGAAAATATGCCTAGGGGGGGTGAAAACAACGCCAAAAAAGGTGGCAATTGGGCAGAAAACCCAAACCCCGGCCT
>JAODKE010000125.1:30926350-30940910 GCA_026779605.1 Mormyrus hasselquistii
CCGCCCGGCCGCACGCGCGGGGGCGCGCGGGCAGGCAGGCGCACGCGGGCGGTGGGAGGTGGGTTGGGTGGGGGTGGAGCCACGCACTGTAAATATGCCTACGGGGATGCTAAAACAAGCCAAAAAAGTTTGCACTTATGCAGAAAACACAAGCCGCTGCATAACAAAAGTATCTGAATGGCATCACAGTGTGGCTGTGGGGCACACGGCGGATGTCACCAATGTCCTCGACACTGAAGCATCTCTCATCATAGGTGACATTCAGGGAGGCCGAGAGCAGCTGCAAGCAGTACGGGGTCCACACAGATGTGTGACGTGAGCTGAAGTAGCACTCGTTTGGCGGAGAGGTGCTGTATTGAGGACACTCATCCCAGCCCCCAGGAGACACACTACAAAGAAAGATCTATAACTAATATTCAAAGCAAACAGGGATGGTAAGAGCGGCCAAATGAGGGTCTGTAGCTAACATCTACAGCTAAAGACCAGCAGCCAAGTATACAGTACACCATGTAAGAGACAGATAGGACTGGGTATTGCTAATAACCTGAGTATACGATACACGTCACGATAACCAAGGACGTGATAAAATATTCATGACGATACATTGTGGATCTGAATACTGATTGAAAACTACACAAACTACCAGTGAAAAAAAGAGACATTTATAAATACATTATTTTTACATATAATTTTGTGTTTGTATTATTTAGGCCTGCTTAACATCCACAGAAGTGCGACCGTGACTCATTACAATCTTTGATGTTGTAAAATACATTGATAAAAAAAATGTACGGTTTCATTTCTGCTCTATGTAATGCCTCAAGGTAACTTACAATGCCTCAACTTTTTGGTAAATGAGATGTGTACACTGTGTTCTTTTTTTCCTGCAGCACAACGTAGCAAAAAACAAATTTGCACTGCGATGCGCAGGACGCATCCTGGCCTAATTGTAGCTCACAAAAAACTTCCTTAGCAGTTTTCCACACACTCATGCTTACAGCTGCACAAACTGGAATGTTCTGGTTGGCTCTTAGTGCCCGCTGTCCTAGGATAAACATATTGACCAGAAAGTCCCAGGGCTGTCCTTACTTTTCGTTGAAGAAGAAAACCCTGAGGGCACCAGCCTGTGAGAGGTTCTGCAAATTTCCTGCAGTCCACCAGCAGCGAAAAGTCTCCTGTTCCCGGGACAAGCACCTGGTGAAATGGGGCCCTCTAGTGGTCACTGGGAATGAGAGACGCACAAATACACCAGTTAGTATGCTGGGGAACATGGACATTTCTGTGAGGGTTAGAGTTAGGATGCTGGGGAGCATGGATGTTTCTGTGACAAGTTATCCAGCTACGCAAGAAATCCTTTTTGTGTTTTAGGCCCCTGGTACAGCCTCACACTACAAGTGCACATATGAGTCAGGCACGTAGCCAGGTATTAAAATTATGGGTTTGGAATCCAACCCAGCTGGCCAAACGTACCAACCCCGTTAGGGCTGCCACCCACCTCATGGAATTTATTTCTGGCTAAGGGCCTGACGTAAGCTGTCAAAAGTTGGCAGTGCATTATACGTTCCCAAAATTTCCAAGGAACATCTCCACCTCTTTGCAACCTTAATCACTAGTACATCTAACCATGTTTTTCCATACTGTACATGTCAAGCCAATTTTACTGCTCTGAGTCTATGTATACCGTTTAGGCCCAGCTCATTGTGGGTCAGCAGTTAGTCTGTGCGGTGCGTTTAAAGAGCTGAGAGCGATGGACTGGGGCCAACAGGCCACCGGATTATTTGGGCTACTGATAGATCGTGTTTCCATTTCCTGGAGGGACTATGAGTGAAAAACAACATGTTTACCAGGGTTATCTTTAGCTTTCCATGAATGAACGGTCAGGGCTCTTCATCAGACTGACCTTGGCGTTGCGGTCCTATCCGTTCAGAATGGAAGGACATACCGTCCTCGGGGACTCTTGTATAAACATACACATTCTTCATGGGAAAGCCAGTCACGATGAGAATATGACCCTATCCTACCATTGGGCAGTCATTGCCACTCTCTTCTGAGGCAATCCTGTTACCAAGGAACGAGGGCAGTTATCCAAAATAAACAGCACTTTGTCTTAATAGGCAATCCCCACTGCCCTGCTATACCTTCAAGTACTATTAGGCCAGAGATGTGCATTCAACACGACGGGATACAGTCGCTCAGAATAAATGTGTACTGCGACTTTGAGTATGAGAGGGTTTACTCACATTATAAACATACCGACCACACAGGAGCAAACAGAAAGCCGAGAACCGCTGAAGGTCCCACGCATGTTCATCAGAAACACATATGAATGGGTGTAAAATGCTGGAAAGCTCACGCAGGGCGGGACAGCACAGACTCTACAGGGAACACAGACCTTTCAGACCTTCGACAACCACCTTCTCTAGCACTGACATATTTCACTTTCCCACAAAACACGACTTAGAAAATGAGATTTAAATGCAAAAAGGTCATTTTTAAATGCCAGCTTTCAGGAGGTTTAACTGGATGAATATGACCTGAGAAGTAGCCATGCAAACATCCAACCTAGAACGGAGCAATGGCAGGAACAGCAGATGTCAGGCCAACCCTGACCCTTTCCACTAGTCAATGAAGAAGCTTTACCTGACGGCTTGGTTGATGCCCATGTCAGTCCCGACCAAAGTGTGAGCACAAAGAAAAGTGATGGATGGGTAATGACAACCATGACAGCAACTCTGTGGGGGCAAAATTAGAAAATTTATCCATACTGCTTGTGTAAGGCAGGAGCAGTAGTGAAATGGGTGCATGGGGGAGTAGTGGCAGTGAAACAGGTGTTTGCGTGGGAGGAATAGCAGTGAGGCAGATGCAAGTAGGAGGAGTAGCAGTGAGAAGTGTGTGTGGGAAGAGTAGCAGTGAAATAGGTGTGTGTGTGTGTGTGTGTGTGAGTAGCTCAACATCACCTGTTGGTATTCCCAACTATGGGCCTTGTGTACAACTTACAAACGTGATATTTACAGTTAAATCTGTAACAAAATTTTAGAACTATACAGCATGTACCACTACTATGTAGATGTACCACGCAAAGTAAACCACAAACTATAGTACCTATAGTTTACATTAGCTGTACTTTGTCTCAATCGACAAGTTGAAAGATATAATATACTATGACTGCATACGTAATAACACCAAGTCACGGTTACTAACTTTGGTCAAGTGGCTTGCGTAACATTTTTAATTCGCGAAGTCTGCATACGCATTTACATGTATGTAAGAGTTTTATCACCTTGTAAATTGTCTGTAGGGTTCGCAAGCTACCCCAAAGCATTTGATGCAGCTGATTTTAGGTTTATAATTGAATAGAGATTTGCCGTAAGATTTATTGCGCGAGTCTGACAGCGTGACACGCCAAATGCGTTTAGAGTTGGCAACCCTGCTAAGTAGCCTAAGGTTGTAGGACAGCAAAAGGTTTCCTCAGATCAATAATTATTATATATAAAAAGCGCTTTGACTTGATACGTAAGTAGACTCACCTTACTTCAGAGCTCCTGCGTGACCAATGCTCATCCTAGATGTCTCATTGTTGTCCTCTGATGGTGGCACAAATACATAATTTTATCCGGATCTAAAACTGGTGCTTGGGAGGTAAACACGACAAAGCCCCTATACGCCTAAAAGGCTTTTAGGCTGCCTGCTCCTAGTAAATCACTGTTCAGATACCGAGCGCGAGTGAGAGTCCATGCGGTCCGGCTGCGCCTGCCTGAAGAGCAGCGCCCCCTGTAGGCAAACTCACGTCAGCGGTGGGTAAAGCCGACTGTCTTCCAGTGGAGGGGGACCCCTGAAACCTGCTGACGGTGTAAAATCTTCAACGCATTTTATTCTGAAAGTTTCGGTCCCATGACGACGCTCATGCACAGCGGGAAATACGGATCTCCGGAGCACCAAGTGAACCTGCAACTCTACAAAACGCAATAAGGCGTGTATGCTCCGGTGTCGGTCCACTTAATACTCAGTATTGCGAAGTGCAAACGCTTCCCAGTAAGGCGCGTATGTTCTGGCGTCGGTCCACCCAGTCATCTTCTCTGCACAGTAGTCGATGCGGCGCGGACGGACTCGCCAGGCGTGTTACTCAACATCACGGAACAGTTTTACTAAACGGCGGCCGCTACCGCTAAATCAACCCGCTTCAGTTAAAAGCACACGACTTTCATTTTAAAATCAACATTTATTTTCAATGATGACATAAAAAAACTTAAATACATAGTAAAAATAATACCACTAACACAGATCATTTGTGTAAATGTCGCTATCAAAAGTGAAATCTGTGAACTGCCTGTCCGCGCCCGGACAGCATCAGGAACTGGACCATCAAACCTCCGGCAATACATACGTTTCTTCCAAACTTTTATCCATCCCCTCCCTTTCAATATATAAATGCAAATAATTTAGAAATATCTTTTTAAATAATAAATTGTAAAAAAAAAAAAAAAAAAATGAAACACAAATAGCATAAAATAAATAGAAGCAGCTGGTGAGGAACATTCTGAACTCCCAGCTGGACTATTAGTGAGCTATTGTTTAAGTGAAGCCCCCTGGGCCCTTGTGCTCTGCCCAGTCCCTGGGGGTGTTTGGCTGGGGGTCTCGAGCTCAGTCCCTGGGGGGAGGGGGGGGGGGGGGTTGCAGTATGTGCAGGTTCTCCAGCTCATTATACAACTGTCTCGCTGCAGAGGCAGAAGGCTGCGTTTGTTGGGTTAGGTTATGCATTAGTGTAAGCAGCCAGGCAGCACAGCTGCGAGCAGGGCGCCCCCTCACTGCAGCACACTGAGAATCTCCTTGGCATTGTCAGTGCTCCAGCCCTGGCCCTGCAGGGGACCCTCGCACACCAGCACGTACTTATGCAGCACCTGTGTGCCGACATCCCGAAAGTGGATGCGCTCCTCCCGGCGCTCGGGGGGGGCCTCTGGGTCCATGTCCTCGTACTTCACGGCCCAGAAGCATAGCTCTCCAACGTACATCATAGCCAGCAGGTGAGTGTCTGAGAAGATGCCTGTTCAGAAAACAGGGACAACAGCAAAAAAACAAATATGGAAATCATACTGTGTGTATATTTCATTATATATATATATATATAGGCTGAATTTAATGGACTGACAAGCTTGAGCTTGGCACGCTGCCATCTTGAATGAGTAAGCAGACACTCTTCCGTCACCATCTCAATTCAAAGTTACAACTAGCCACAAGTGTGTGAAATGTCAACTTTCACTAAATATCTCTATACTTCTTCTATGAACACTAAGAACAGTTTCTAAACAAACTGAACTATTTACACCTTTTTAGACTCCTCCCCTGGGATTTCTCTCACCACGTGTCTTGCGCTCTCATTGCCAGTCACAACAACGTCCACACTACAGAATTTGGAGTCACCGACAAGTCCAGATATTTAGCCCGCTGGATACCTTCCTGGGGTCAGCGACAGATCAGCAACTCTGTCCAGCTGTCTTTCAACTAACAGCAATCAAGGACCGGTCTGTCAGGACTAAGCGGACCCCAATTCGTCTCTGACCTGGAGCTTTTGTTGCCGATCGCCAAAAACTTTCAGCAAGCGGGAAATCAGGGTTAAAATCATGCAGTGTAAATTTAGAATTAGTTATTTTTTCAGCCCAGTCTGAAATCCCGGGCCAAAGCACACACTATGATGTCTAAAATGAGTGATGGAGGGTTTATCAGCTCTCTAGCACCAACTCAAAGACACGATCGGCATAATGTTTTCCAAGTTGTACACCTACTTCTGAATTTAAGTTTCACCTATGGTCTAAGTCTAATTCCCTAAACAAACAGCAATCCCTACCTATGACTAATTTCCTTACGGCCCGTAACACAGAAATGAATCATTTCGTTTCATCGTGCCTTCCAAGCCGAAAACGCTGTAATCAAAAGGCATACGGCGAACACATGTACCATTACTGCCCTTGTCTTTACTTTAAATGTAGGTTGGAAATGCTCATCAGAAAAATCTGTTTAAAAATTGCAATGCATATCAAGTCAGCGAACAGATATAGAAAAATCACAGATTGGGACCGTCACTAGCGATTCCCACCCCTAACATATAAAATAAATAAATAAATATATACGATAATGAAGAATACAAAATCATTAAAATGACTGGAAGCAATGTTTCATCCTAATTCAGTGCACAGAGGTTCAGTGGTGCAGACCCAGCTGACAGGGACATACAACTCCCCCTGTTGGTAGCTTTAGTATGGCAGGCTCACCTTCACTGAGGAAGCTGGCAGTCGTAGAGTCATGAAACACGACGCCATCGCTGAGCTTCACAGAGTTCCTCACCTGCAGCATCCGCATCAGGTAGCGCACCCCCTCCTGCAGATACTGAGGGGACATGCACACAGTATTTAGGTAGTATTTAGTAGTGACAAGCTTTCTGACTATACACTGCAGCCATTTTAACGCCAGCCGCCCAGCACACCTTGAGGAACGTTGTTTTGTTCTTCTTGATCCACTGCTTTCTCTGGTGGAGGGTGTGACAGTACATGTAGAGCAGTGCCCCACGGCGCCAGTACAGACACTCGAGCAGCTCCACACCCAGTACCGTCTGGACCTGTAGGGCCGACAGGGATCGAGCGCCATTGGGGGGTTAGAGAGCAGCCGCCACTGCTTGGGAGATTAGCTCCTTCCGTATTTTATCCCTTTTTCACAAAAATACCGTCAATATCACAAATGCACTCTAACAGTTCTACAGTTCATGGTGTGGGACATGAGTGCAGTGTGGCGAACTGCCACCCCACACCCCAAAGTGCCCCCATGGTGCAGAGACCCCCTAGTGCAGCATCTGCGCAGCCGGCTAGGATCAAAGTGGCCCTCACATCCTGTGCAGGCACCAGCCTCCCAGCCAGCAGCTCTGGCTCGGTCAGGTCCTGCAGCAGCTGCTGGATCCGGAATGGGGAGGAGTCCTCAGGGAACTCCTGGTCCACCAGCTGGTTCTCCTCGTAAAATGTTACATCCAGAACCACCTGCGCAGGGACAGTAAGGGAGAGGCATCCCAGACATTTCTGAGACTTTGTATGATCCTTTCTATATATCATATGCGAAAAGTAGTTTTAAAGTATGCAATTAAATACTTAGAAACCCTTAAAGCAAGGGGTGTAAAGACGGATTGTGATGAATCGATTATTAAGTTGGCTATTCAATGCATTGACCTGTATACGTAGTGAGAACTGATTTCTGGGGATAAAGTCACTTCTAATTCACGTTCACACACAGAAAGGACACACAAAGTAGCAGCGTTGGCATCCAAATTTCCAAAATGCAGAATGGTGGGGGGGACTGCCTCAAGATTTTTGTGCCACGATGCGAAATGCCTCTGTTTTACCATGTGAAAATCATTATTGATGTAGCTAACTGGCTAGCTAACTAAAAAATAATGTTAGCCTTAGATGCATGACAGTGGTTAACATATCGCTATTGGCCAATATGTTTTAAAATTAAGATATCAGCATCGGTACGATGTCTCAGTTTTAGCAGAAAGTGCCGTCCGCTATGTAAACTAAATCCATATATGAAGTTAACAGCGCAAGAGCTACAGACATAACTACGAAAATAATGAAGATGATTACATTGGACAATCAACTATCATAGTAATCATAGTAGAGAACAAGGGACTTTGCCAGCTCCTTCACCACTTAAGAGGTCTCAAAGTACCAGCCCGCAAAGTGTTTATAATACATTATTAAATCCGGCTTGTAGATTAATGTTTCATTTTCCCCAAAATAAAAAATGAACGAAGGTCATTCTGTTAATCTTCTCTAGGAGGCTGGGAAAGCTGGGCTGGTTTAAGGTTTTTGTTTTTTTCCTGTACAGTTCAGTAGCTTTGCCTTTTGACAATTTTACACTGACATGTTCTCCTTGTTTAATAATTTGTGTTCTGAGATTCCACTATTTTTGTGTAATAAAGTTCCCATAGTGCTATTAGTGATTTTTTTTCCCCAGTGAAGTTTGAATGTGTTCATCGAAAAATGTTTGAATGTGGTTTATGTTTATCAAATTAATCAAACAATTGATTAAATCAAATTGAATCGAATCACGATAAAAACTGAAGATTTCCAAAACATCCAACCATTCCTTGGGGCCAGCAATTTACATGACTACTTAAAGTCATCAGCGAATCAGCAGTATCCCCATGGCAACACACATGGCACATTTTGGATCTATAGAAACTAAGAAACCTGGAGAACCCAAAGGAAACCAACAGGAACATGCTGAGCGTCATCATTTCCAACTACCCAAGACTTGGTAATAGGGACACAGTACAGGCAGAACCATGTACCCCAAAGATATATACACAGGTAAGGCAAAAAGAAAAGGAAATTATCATTATTTTTATTTATTTTATTTTTTTTTTACAAACACACCAAAACTGAATTCTAATGGGTTTTTTTCTGCTGAAAATCAAAACAGAAATAAACTTTGGGGAATCACTTGATCATTTGTGCATCAATTTGTTCAAATAAATGTATTCAATTAATGCGCTTGTGGGCTTATCAGTTAAAAAAAAAAACACATACACACAGCAAGATGGAGAAAAGATTTCCTGTCTTCTGAACACTACATGCTACTATGTAGCCTCTCTTCAATTGTCAAATAATAAAAATGAACATCAGCCTCCTTTAGCCACTTAACAAGACAGAGCACTGAAAAGTTTAAAAAATGAGTTTGAAATGTTGGATAAATACACAGTCTATATAAACAAGACTTGGTTTCAAAATAGTTTCAAAAAAAGAGTTAAGTATTTCTACGCAATTATATGTATTGCCCCTTATTTTTTATAAATTGAGCAAGGTGAAAATTTAAAAATGTATGTTTTTATACACCATAAATATCATGTTCAGTGTCAGTATACCTGCTTGTCCTATGCAGGGTTGTGGGGGATCCGGGGCCCAGAAGCCTATCACAGGCGCAAGGCAGAGAATAACCCAGGATGGGGTGCCAACCCATCGCAGGGCAGAACGCAGAACCTCACAGAATTCAATCAGATAGAATTGCCTGGACTTTATCATAAGTCTGCTGCCAGCAATCACAGTCCCCGACCAGGACTTGTTATAATCCCGCAGCAAAACCAATACCGGAGAGCAATCCCGCAGCAAAAACGGTACCCGAGTTTAATCCCGCAGCAAAACCAATACCGGAGAGCAATCCCGCAGCAAAGACGGTACCCGAGTTTAATCCCGCAGCAAAAACAGTACCTGAGTGTAATCCTGCAGCAGCTTCGGTAGGCTGCTGCTCTCGGCCCCGTGTCTGTAGTAGTTCTTCAGCTTGTCTAGTATGGTGGAGGCATTCTGCAAATAATCATCATCTGGGGAAAACAGAAAACGTTAATGAGTTACTGAAGGATGTATTTCACCAAGGCAAGCAGGTGTTGCGGTACGATGCTACTTTGTGACACTGTACGAGGTGTGTGCAGCATCTCGGTGTCTTATTAAGAGCTTCGTTTAAACCATAGCCAGCCGGAACTGCCAAGGATATTTTACGACAAACAGAATCTCCTTCTTGGAGACAGAAAGCGCAAATATATATATATATATATATATAGATGTTTATACCATCTTTTGCCTTTTTCGAACCCTAATCCTTCCTAGACAGACTGAGGCCGCCACACATGAAGGGAGGTTAAACCGGCAGTTAACAAATGCTGGCATTGCACTTAAAAACCGAGTGAAAGTCCGACTTTATACCCAAGAAAGAAGGGAAACGAAGAGCAAAAACGGAGCCCCGCTAGCCGGGTAACTGACGCGCCGGGATCGGCGGCCAAACGTTTGGGCTGTCCAGTGAGAGAGCGCCCGGTCAGGAGTGTCAGCTAAAGCGCGCCGCTAAAAACACGTAGCTACAACAGCGAAAAGAGCGGGCAGTCCTGCTCCGGCAGCTCCTAATAAGTATCGCTACATAAATCGGACATTCAAACGGCGGCGCCTTACCGTGTTTTTCCATGCGGAGGCCAGAGCACTTGCTATCCAGCTCAAACACCCTCCGCTCCAACTCGAAGCCCCGCCGTCTGGCGTCGTCGGCCATGGCTGAGGCCCGGTCATGTGACACAGCCCCGCCCTCCCGCACCAACGGTCATGTGACACACCACGTCCTCCCGCAGTAGCGGTCATGTGACCTCGTCTTAAACGTGCAGTAAATGATCACAACCTTAATAATAAAGATCTCATACAAACCCTTCGTCTGTTGCTTTTAAACTTTATATAAACAGCAACTAGGCTTCATCATCACGGGGAACACGAATGAAACCCTTGGCTACTGACATTATCGGGAAACAGCATTAACAGAGTGTATCTACACTAACTGCGTGCATCAATGCCTTACCGCTATCTTTAGAGAAGATGTAGGAATTGCAATCATGTACTTGGTGTATTCTCACAACAAAAATCAACATTGTTTTTTGACCCCAATACAATCACTTAATGCCATCAAAAATAATTGTTAAAAAGTTTTCCAAATAAGATATATGCTATTTATCTCTTTGAATGACTGAACTGGACTGTAATCTGAGTTTGCCTTGATAATGTAAGATTAAGGTTCATATTAAGCAACTGTAGTATTCATATTATACCACTTTGGTTTTAAATAAATAAATAAAATTAAAATAATGCCGTTTAATTAACCAATTTGATGTTTAGAAACCTGCAAATGCTGGGTTGAGCAGTTTATTAAAAGCAATGCAAAGTGTAGCCGTATTTGTGAGAAAAAGACCTTTCCCCTGGATTATATTGATTTGTTTGAAGTTATATTTGGTAGAACACGTGCCCCTCTGTTGCAAGAGGTCCGGGCAGAATTTGGCTTGTGTCAATATTCAAAGATCAAAAGCCAGGGCTTCTGAGTTCACAGCAGCTGAATACCACGGAGACCAAAGCACAGTGCATGTGACAGATGAAATGATTTACAAAAAATAGTTTTAAAAATTTCTGACTCTAAGTAGGACAATCGGGAATGGAACATGGATGAATGGATAGATGGATGGGTTGAATCAGGGTCAAGGCCGGCCTGATGAGATGGGTCACCTTCAGCCCAATGAGACGCAGCAGCTCTGACAGGCATGCATTACATTGTGACATTAATTACGTTCCATTGTGTAGTTCACTAATGTAGGCTACTGCCTATGTTTGAATATTCAAATTACTATGATTTAATTGTCATACAATTGTAAAGACTAAGTCGAGTCAGTTTATTTAACAATTTATCACAAAAGTAAGCCATCAATCATGATATCAGCATTCGCTGACAGACAAATATTGTCTATGGACTATTTATTTATATATTGAGTCATCAAAAAAATTGAAAAACACGATTTACATAATTTTACCGGTTCTCTTGTAATACAGGACTGCTGACTTCAATTCAAGCCAAGTCTGCATACTCATTTACATTTATATGCAACAGTTTTAATACCGTTTAAATAGTCTGTAAGGTTTGCAAAATTTGCATATTGGGTTTATAATGGAATAATATAGATTTTCCGTAAGATTTCTTGCATGAGCCTGAGTCTGAATGCGTGACTGTCACGCCAGATACGTGAGAGTTGGCGACCCTCATAATATGCCGCCATTGATCCGAGCATATTTGGGCCGACGGTGGCATAAATGAATTGGCCCTGTAATTGTTTGCCAACACCCAGGTTGCTGTACATAAACCACATTTGATTCTGATAAACCAGTGCCAAGGGAAAGCCGACAATGGCGCACATCAGCCGATCCCTCATGCTATCTAGGATAGCTCTACGTACAAGAGGACATAATAAAATATATACAGTTGTACAATAGAAAATGACTTACGTAGAATATAAAGTAATTACATACAAATATTAATAAATTGCGTAATATCATGACTACGTCTGTAAAAGCCGTCGGTACATCGAGGCGCATTTCTCTTAATCAAGCTGTCAGGCGTCATGCACGCCACATAGGTTAATCCCTAATTGGCTGCGCGACCCTCCCCCTCCCTCCCGATGCCCATTTATCTCCCCCTCTCCGTGCCCGGCTGACGGACTGACGGATAGTCGCTGCCGATTCCCCATCATTATTCCTCTGAGTAGGAGCTAAACTCTTGTGGAAGATGACTACGTTCAAAACACTGGCAAGACTGGAAGGAGTATACAGAAATGCCCATGCAGCCTACAGGGTTAATTTAAGCGGCACCTCTCAACCTCTCAAGGTCGGTATTTAAATACTGTTACAATTTTAAATCAGCATACGTTCTGTAATCATGTTTCTCATATTTTAATTTGTGTTAGTTTGCACTAAATGTATTTTTTTATTAATAGTCTATACATTGGATATTAGAAGTTGGTAATAGAAATAGATTCCAGACTA
Source organism: Mormyrus hasselquistii (assembly GCA_026779605.1). Lineage (NCBI taxonomy): Eukaryota > Metazoa > Chordata > Actinopteri > Osteoglossiformes > Mormyridae > Mormyrus > Mormyrus hasselquistii. Next base: position 30,938,725 of record JAODKE010000125.1, read on the forward strand.
TACAGGGCCAAAAGTAGGAATACAGTTTTATTTTACAAAGTAAAGGTTCTGTTTTAATAAAGGTATTGTTAAACGTAGGTATACAGTTTTATTTTACAAAGTAAAGGTTCTGTTTTAATAAAGTTATTGTTAAACGCAGGTATACAGTTTTTATTTTACAAAGTAGAGGTTCTGATTTACAAATAACGTTATTTAAAAAAAATGTTATTGTTAAACGGATGTATAGTGTTTTTATTTTACAAACTAAAGGTACCATGTTACAAAGAAAGTTTTCATTTTACAACGTTATTGTTAAACGTAGTTATACAGTTTTGACAACACCGTTCCACGGCCTTGGACCGGGCGACGTTGTAGCATTGACTGGCCACCGCATTCACCCGACCTGACACTCATGGACTTTTGTTGGGCGGGGGGGGGCTAGTAAAGGAGAAAGTTTTTCAGAGGGAGCCCCTCTCAATGGATGAATGGAAGGACTTCATCTCGCAAGCATTTGTAGACATTGTTGCTAACCGGGATGTGTGTGCTATAGTTTGTCACAGTGTCAGGGACGGGCTCGAACAGTTCGAACACCCGAGAGACTAAACATGACCCAATCAGTAGTGTAAAATAAAAACTGTACACCAACTTTTAAAAACAACTTTCTAAAATGTTTTTTTTTTTGTAAAATAAAACTTGTATGCTTACTTTTGGCCCAACCAGTGTAAAAAAGGTTTTTTTTAATAAAAAAAAACAAACAAAACAAAAAAAAACCTCTGCTATGTCCGTGCGGAAGGAGCGGCAGAGCCGCCAGCCGGTGCGTTTCCCCCTTACTGCCTGCATCATTGTCCTTGAAGGTAAACAGCTAAGCTGTTGTAGATCCTTTTTATGCATGTGTAAATTAAACGTTTCTTAAGATCACAATCTGTAATTTTTTTTGTCACTGTATTACATGTTGTAACTAAAACATCTAATATTATAGTAGTATAGTTACAGTTTTTGTTTATCTAGTGCCCAGGAAATCTGTTGCTGACAGTTTATGAATAATACAGGGTGGTGTAGGGTCGCTTTTGGCTGGAAAACAGTTTAAGCACTATGTGACCTTATTGATTTATTGTTTAGTAAAGTCTAAGATGTCTGTTATGCTCTTATCCCTGTATTTGCCTTTAACCCCTGGAACCGCTGAGATCAGCCAACTAAGAAGGTCACTCTATAGATGCAGCGAAACACAGTGTTTGTCTGTCCACACCATTTCTGCCACATGTCTGAAGTACAAACCAAGGCGGTAGCAGTAGCATTTTACAGTACTAATGCTATAGTTGTGCTAATTACAATTGTTATCCTTCCTGTTGAATGCCTCCACTTTGCTAATTCCACTGCTGTGTTTTTCCCAGCTGTTTGGCTGTTTCTTCTCCAGCTCCACAAAAAGACCCGTGCAGTTCTATAGTGATCCAGTAGAGGCGGTCAAGGACATTCCAGATGGTTCCACGTTGCTTGTGGGAGGTAGGTTTCATGAATATTCTGCGAGCGCTGTTTTGTATGGCTGATGGGGAACCATGAGCCTGCTGAGTTTGGCAGATCCCAGGTGGGGGTCATGTGGGGGATCCCAGGTGGGGGTTATGAGGGAGATCCGTGGTGGGGGTTATGTGTATAATCCCAGGTGGGGATCATGTGGTAAATTCCAGGCCAGGCATATGTGGGTAATCCCAGGCAGGGGTTATGTGGGAGCTTCCAGGTTGGAAGGGTCCAGACTGCTGGGAAGCACCAGTAAAATACACATAGCTGCCTGTCTTCTTGCATTCGTCATGATGCTCTTCTCCACCCCAGGTTTTGGTTTGTGCGGCATCCCCGAAAACCTGATAAACAGCTTAATGAAGACTGGGGTGAAACACCTCACAGCTGTCAGTAACAATGCAGGGTAAGCACTTATGCCAGTGGCAGTGTCCACCTGACAGCTCAACGTGATGTATTTGTTCAAAATTGTGATTAGTGCATAGTGTATTTCTTTCTTCAAGTGCCTGACTTCTTAGCTCTGCCTGACAACCCCGTGTCCCGACCTCTCTGGAGCACAATCTTTCCACAAGATTTTGGAGTGTGCCTGTGGGAAATTCTGCTCATTCATCCAAAAGAGCATTACATACTGATGTTGAATGTGAAGGCCTGGTTCATAATCTCTGTTTTAGTTCACCCCAAAGGTGATTGATGGAGTT
>JAODKE010000125.1:30986395-30997621 GCA_026779605.1 Mormyrus hasselquistii
AGGGTGCTGCGGGTGGCGCAGGGAAAGCCGCAGCGCCAGCGGTGTCCCCCCCCTCCCCCGGCCCACACACACACACACACACACACACACACACACACACACACACACACACACACACCTCAGCGCATGCCAAAGAGGACTTTGCAAAAGCACACACAGACACACATGCACACAGCTTGACGGGGAATCACCACTGTGCATATACCACACGTAAGAGCAGCTTGGGCTCAGGGGCCACCGCGGGGGGGTGCCAATATTAAACTCGCGAGCACCAGGGAACATGACACGCGAGAGACTGGCTGCCTTGTAAACCGTGGCTTCACACCCCCGCCCAAGGAGAGTTCATGCACGGACGCAGTCATGCTTATATGTGTAACAGGAAGCACTTTGTATTGGTTTCAGTATGTTTTTCTGTTTTTTTTTTGTTATATATAAAAATCATGCCTCTAAGCTAGCCATTTATTAAAAATGGTAACAAAACTACAAGCAGACAACCATGTGTGTCTCGTAACATGGCTGCCTCTGTGTTTCCAGGGCTGTTTAGAAGTTGTTTTTTTTCCCCAATCCATCCTCATTCCTTTTGCCTTGATGTCCTTTCTGCCTCGTCCAATGTTCACAGTGGTCTGTGTTGAAGTTTGGCATCAGACATCTGGTCCTAAACATTTGAGAAAAGATTCACATATATATAATGCAAAAATTAAAAAATGTCAACAATAGGGAATGTGTTGCTGCTGTATATCTGCGGTACATATCAGAAAATAGTTAAATTAGGCCTACATATTTATCTGCAATAAATAGAACTTTTATGCTTAATAATCTCATTACTCTTTTATACTCTGATGAACTGTATCCATAGAATTAGTTACTCTTTAAGTTATTGTCATATTGTGTGTCAGCATTCGTGTTATCGTTTCCAGATGATGTGTGTACTGCTGCATGATTTATGTGGATGCTATAATACACTGAACACACTTAAACACATTAATGATGATACTAAAAATGTGTGCGTAGTTGCAAGGTTTACTACTCCCTACTGTCTACACGAATATGTGTTATGGCCAGCAGGGGGCACTCTCTGCCTGTCTGGCTCTCTACCTTTGCGGGTGGAACAGCCCGCTTCATTTTTTCACCTTCCTTTGACTGCTGCGCTTCTTCACGTCGTCCTCCGGCTGTCACAGAGAGGAGAAACACGGAAATGCCAGGAGCAGTCGAACAACAACGCCTTAGCTTGCCGTCCCATTCCCCTAAAGCCAACGACAGCCGCTGGCCCCGGGGGGGGTTATGGAGTTAGACTGATCTTGTGCGCCAAACATTTCATTCCCACAGGCCATTTATTGAGGAACCCTGCTCTGTGGTGTCCATTTATTCTATAGTATCCAATTCCTCTATAGTGTCCCATTCCTATTCATAGTGTCTTATTACTCGGTAGTGGCCCGGTGTGAATTAAATAAAACGTGATATGGCCCGTTAGTGCATAGTTTCTAATAATAAATTGCACTGTATGTATATTGCACTTCTTAGTTTCAACATTAGATGATGCTACTATTTTTGAACGACCGAAACACCTGTTCAAAGTGGCAGTGACATCTAGTGTTGAAACTAAAAAGTGCTGTGTACACACAACGACAGCACATTTACGCCGGTTATCGGAACATGGCAATACCGAGAAGACGGAAAAGAGAAAAGGAGTGCTGAAAATTTCAGACACGGTGGGGAAGTAAATACTTTTTCGTATTAATCAATAAAGTGGACACTTGGACCATGAACTGTATTCACTGAGAGTTGTGGAGAATATTGGAGACTGCCATAACCCTTTCTTGATCTTTTCTCCTGTTTCTGTTTTGCACTGCTTTTCGAATGAGTCACATTGTATAAATTTAAAATTAAATAAAATACAAAAATACCATACATAACTTTAATATGTAAGTAGGCAGTGCTGGCTGGATGGTTAGAGACGCTCACTTGTAATCGAAAGATTGCAGGTTCAAATCCCCCACCAGCAAGGTACCGTCCCCAAGCACTGCTCCCCGGGCGCTGAATTAGCTGCCCACTGCTATGTCACGAAAGTCACATATGGGTTAAATGCAGAGGACACATTTCGTTGTTGCGCACTGTGTGGTGTGTTAACAATGACTACTGATCGCCAAATTCTACATCAATAAACTATTGTAATATCAACCCTTAAACTGTTTAGTAGTCTCGTTTATTTATGTTGATAGAAATTGGGTTTTCAGTGGTTCAGGGATTTTCTTTGCACTTGAAAAATTTATATTTTTTGCTCCGTAACTCCTTATACGTTTCTTTATGTGGCCCACAACCAAAAAGGTTTGCTCGCCCCTGCTACAGTATATAGGGTTCCTTTCTTCTATAGTGTCCTATTCCTTTTCAGTACCTTATTCGTCTATAGTTTCCCATTCCTGTATGGCAGGAGTTCCCAAACTCTTGATCCCAGACGGTTGGAGTGAGTCTCCGACTGGCCATGAATAGCATTATAATGTGGTATCCGCAGTGCGGGTCGTCTGTACCTATCACACAACGAGCCTTCGCAGAGCACGCTGCGAACCCTCGTGTCGATGATTGGTCACTATACCGTTGTCATGTTGAAACTTCATCGCATTGGATACGTTCTATCCAATCAGAGCGGTGTGTTTCGAGTCGTTGTTTTAATTTAGAGGATGTATACTGTACAATCAGTCAGCAATTCAGTCAGTATAGTGTTTAGTAGCTATCAAAATGTGCAGGCATAAAGAAGACTATATTTCAGTTGGTTTCACCAAAGAGAAACGTCCTCAATGTATTTCAGGCGGAGTGGTACTAAGTAACTAGATCTTAAAAATGAACAAAATACATCGACATCTTTAAACAAAGCACCCTCATCATAAGGACAAAGCAAAATCATCATGTTTCCAATTACTGCAAGTGTGCAGGAAGTAAATTCAGGGTTAAGGTAGTGTCAAGGGCACATTGACTATATGTGTCAGTGCGTCTTCAGGGATTTTCATACCGAAAGCGACGTGAAAAAATAAGACGAATTTGCGAAATATTCGGACGCAAATATGACCGATCGAAACTTTCCACAACAAATACGATGACATATTTTCAAAGATTACTGAGGAAAGTTGGCATACTGAAAGAAACAAGTCGAAAAGAAACAAATGAAAAGAAAAAGGGAAATATACGACAATTAAGCGAATTTGTCAGACTTGGAATGAAATCCTTCACAGAAATATATTTGTTCGTTTCGGAATACTGTCGTGTGATCAGTGTGAAAATTCCTTTAGTGCTAATGTCAGTAGCAGTTATACATACAGTTGGAGTTCAGCCTTTAGTATGGGTGGGGTGGCGGGTAAGGAAATATACAGGATGTTATAATTGTTCAGTGGTGTCAGTATTTTGCCTTGAATCAAAAATGAATCTGCATTTTCATTGTTATGTCAGAAGTTCCATTGTGTCTTTTGGTTTTTGAAATATGGAAGAGGGGTTTGTACATTAATTGTCATCATCAGCAATAAAAATAATTTAATTAAAACCTATTTTTAAAAGGAAAATATTTCATTGAATATGAATATCCATCATAGGCCTTTAGTCTAAAAACAAGCTAAAATGCTCCTAAAAAACTACGCCTGTAAATATGGTGTCCATAACATCATCAGTTTTTACCCTTAGATTTCAGCATGTACACTGCACACACGCAGAGGCGGACATTTCAGGTCCAGAAAGTAAAAATCCAAACCAGGATTTTGTTTCAACCAACCAGTCGAGTTCTCTGTGACTGTGATTCTTTATGCTAAACTGCTTGGTTGAAACAAAATCCTGGTTTGGATTTTTACTTTCTGGACCTGAAATGTCTGCCTCTGCACATACGCAATTTACAGCATTCAGTACATAGCTCTCAGCAAACTGCCTCATATGGGCTAATTTTTTTGGTCTGCTCTGACCAGCAATGCTTTCCACCTCATAATACGAGGACTACCGCCCCTCTGTGGGCCACCAAGTAACAGCAAGCTCTTTGAAACAGGAAAAAAACAAATAGCCCAGAAAAAGACAAGTTCAGTTCAGTGTTATGACATCAACATGGCCTATATGAGCTCCGGTACCTCAGAGATTACTAATTAAGCGCTATTCCTTTATAATGCCCCATTACTGTAAAGTGTCCCAGTCCTCTATAATGTCCAATTATTTTGTAGTGCCTCATTCCTCTATAGCAGCCCATTCCCATTAAAGCATCAATACCAGTAGTATATCAATCATCTGATACAGGTCCTGCCCAATGCCCCCTGTGTCCCACCTTGCTGCCCATGCATCCCTGTTGCTCTACAGCCCCCTCCATCCCTCGGGTGTCAGCATGTCCTGGCTCTTCGGAAGAAGCTCTGCCCTTCCGCGTAGGCCGACGGGTGTTCTGCAACACATGAGGAAGTCCTGTCCAGCTATGGTGACCTGAGTAGGACTGCCCTTGCCTCACACCAGCATGGCATGTGTACACATGTTCATGTGTGTTTCTTGGCACTGACCTTCTTGGGAATGATATCTTGCTCATTATTGCGTTCATCATTTCCATGGGCGTCCACCTCACTGCCCTGCGACAGACGGAGTTATGCAGTTACGTACACACCAGCATTATGCACCAACATTACACAACTAGTGTTATGCACCAGTGTCACACACCAGTATTCTACACCAGTGTCACGCACCATTAAAGAGCTATGCAGTGCAGCACAGGTAGACTGTGCTGTCATATACTGTATGTGGTGTGTTTTGGACAGGTTCTGCTCACCTGGCCTTTCTTGTGCTTCTCTCCCCCTAGGACATGCCTCCGCAGCACCTCTGAGTGCCCCGTGTCCAGCACGGGGGTCAGAAGGGCCTCTTGAAAAACACGAGACTGGCCCTGCTCACACGCCGGTGCTGTTGCAGACTCCGTGCCTTCCCAGTCCTGAGCAGAATCCGGGACAGAGTACTCCGGCATGTATGGCTGAAAGGCAGGGCTGGCCAGCCTGAGTACAGTGGAAGGGAGGAGGCGTGCTCAGAGTAAATGACAAACAGAGTGGATGGAGGAGAGGCAAGAATGCCAGCAGGTCAGAGCTTATTCACCTGTCTCCCATCCTCTGTGCTCTGTAGCTCAGCCCGGATGCCTCCCCCAGCTGGGCAAAGCCCTGCTGTTGTCCTGAAACGAGACATACCCCGTCTTCTGAACCTGGCTCTCCATCTGTGCCCTGCTCTCCTCTTCCACCTCCGCCTGACACGCTGCTGCTTGCTGCCGTCCCCACCTTCACCCTCCTGACCTCTGACCTCTGACCTCCAACCAGCCCATTGAGGTTGACCTCTGGCATCTTTCCTGGCAGCTCGAGCTCTTCCTCCTCCTCTTCCTCCTCGAGCTCCATGAGTGAGCTGCTGAGGCCGCTGGCCCCGCTGCCTGGCCGGCCCAGACTACTGCAGGGCAGGCTGAGCACGCCTTCTGACTCGTCCGCATTGCTGCACTCCAGCGAGGAGTCGTCCACGGCTGGAAGCCCCGACCCCGCCCCTACACCTGAGGGCCATGCCTGCGCGTCTGACAGTTCGGCCAATGTGTCCTCCTCCGTGGTGGCCATGGGTGCGCGCTCTAAGCTGGAGACTTCCTGCCAGTCGGGCTCGACGCCCAGGGGGGAGGGCAAGCTGTACTGCATGGAGGCCGGAGACAGGAGCTCCTCCTGGACCAGCCCATAACCTGGAAACAGTAAGACACATACAGGTACTCTGACACCTCACACCCCCACTGGGGGGGCACCGGGGGTGGGGCCAAGGCATGACCCACTGAATCTAGTAGATTCCACTGTCTCTAATAGGTGGGGGCTTCGTGCTCTCAAGGGGGTACAGGGTGAGCTTCGGGGTGGGATTTGCAAGCCAAACATTCAGTGTCAGCCATAGAAGCAGCGTCAGAAGCAGTAGGGCATTCATTGGGAGAGATAGAGCCTCATAGCTTAGTACCTGATACATGGGTAACGGATAACTGGTTCATGGGTAACTGATACCTCGTACATAGGCAAATAACACCTGCAAGAGGTAACTGATACCTGCTTCATGGGTAACTGCTACCTAGTTCTGCTTCACAGGTAACTGATACCTGACAAAGGTAACTGATACCTCATATACAGGTAACTGACATAGGTAGCTGATACCTTCTTCATGGGTAACTGATACCTCATACATAGGTACAGTAGCTGATACCTGACACACAGTTCCGCTTCACAGGTAACTGATACTTCATACACAGGTAGCTGATACCTGACACACAGCACTGCTTCACAGCCAAATGATACCTGACACACAGTTCTGCTTAACAGGTAACAGATAACCTGACAAAAGTAACTGATACCTCAAACATAGATAACTGATGCCTGACACAGTGCTGCTTTACAGGTACCAGATACCTGACACACCATGCTACTTCACAGGTAACTGATACCTGACACACAGTTCTGTTTCACAGGTAACTGATACCTGACAATGGTAAATGATACCTGACACACAGCACTGCTTCACAGCCAAATGATACCTGAAACACAATGCATCTTCAGAGGTAACTAATACCTGACTTACAGTTCTGCTTCACAAGTAACTGATACTTGATACACAGTGCTGCTTCACAGGTAACAGATACCTGACACACAGTGCTGCTTCACTAGTAACATACCTGACACACAATGCTGCTTTACCGGTAACTGAAACCTGACACATAGCCCTGCTTCACAGCCAAATGATACCCACATCAGAGCATTGTTTCACAAATGACTAATACCTGACAAGTATCTCTGTTACAGGTAAGGAACACTAATACCTGTTTTGAAAATTGGTAACACCTGTCAGCTCATGGTATTTCTTCCCCTATTAATACCAAGAGGATCACGAATTAAAAACAGAAAGGGAGCCAGTACTGAGAGAAGGAATAGCAACTGACACAACCAACATGGGACAAAGAAAGAGGTCTGTAATATCAGAGGGAGAAATGGCTGGCAGGCAATCAACACTGCCAGAGACAAGAAATGGGCTAAGAGAGGAACGGTAGGCTGAAGAAAATAATGGCCAAGCCTAAGAGAGGGATAAACCAGTAATGTAAGGGGGTAAGTGAAGAAGGGGAGGAACCACTCATGTAAGTGATAGGATATGAGAGATGGGAATCAGAAATGATAATATGAATGGAATATCCTAGGCCATTTACTCATAACATGTGCATTTAATGTAACAGGAATGGGCTAAAAGAGGGAGGAGTGAGTAATGTAAGATGGATGGGCTAATAGAAAGAGAAGTGAGTAATGTAACAGGAATGGGCTAAGAGAGGGAGGAGTGAGTAATGTAAGAGGGATGGGCTAAGAGAGGGAGGAGTGAGTAAAGTAAGAGGGATGGGCTAAGAGAGGGAGGAGTGAGTAATGTAAGAGGGATGGGTTATAAGAGGGAGGAGTGAGTAATGTAACAGGAATGGGCTGAAAGAGGGAGGAGTGAATAATGTAAGAGGGATGGGTTATGAGAGGGAGGAGTGAGTGATGTAAGAGGGATGGGCTAAGAGAGGGAGGAGTGAGTAATGTAAGGGGGATGGGCTAAGATTGGGGGGAGTGAGTAATGTAACAGGAATGGGCTAAGAGAGGGAGGAGTGAGTAATGTAAGAGGAATGGGTTAAGATAGGGAAGAGTGAGTAATGTAAGAGGGATGGGCTAAGAGAGGGAGGAGTAAGTAATGTAAGAGGAATGGGTTAAGATAGGGAAGAGTGAGTAATGTAAGAGGGATGGGCTAAGATAGGGAGGAGTGAGTAATGTAAGAGAGATGGGTTAAGAGAGGGAGGAGTGAGTAATGTAAGAGGGATGGGTTCAGAGATGGAGAAGTTAGTAATGAGAAAGGGGTGCACACAAAGAGCATAGAAACATTCAGACACCAACACTGAGACATGTGCAAGCTACCTTTTATACTTGTAGTCTTATGTGAATATTGCACAGTAATGGAAACGCACACAAACAATAGCCACATAAAAACATTCAGGCAAACACCCTACGTACAAATGCAATAGAAAAAGTGTGAACTGACACATGGGAGAGAGGTCACAGGGGAGGACGCACATACCGAAAAGGATAGAAACACAGAAGGGGCCCCAGATGTTGGGCCAGCCTGATCTCTTCTGATGAAGTAACAAACAGGGCAGTGAGGTAAGAGCGCACAGATTATTAGAAAGAACGGCTGGGAAACGGCACTGTGAAAACCGAAGGACACCGAGAGCACAATGCATGAGTCGGCACACCTTGGAGAAGCCTGTCAAGCATAACAAGCCATGCACATGCATGTGCTGGGGGTATGAGGGCGCCCGAAGTGCGACGGCATGCAGCATGCAAAGAGCCCAGAGGGCAGAGGAAGAGTCACAGATCGTCACAAGAAGGACAGAAAGTCCCAGACTGGCACCACCAGCTGGGGAAACAGCATGAGGTCGGCATGAGGCCAGAGGTCAGAGGTCAGTGAGGACAGTTGTGGACAGGAAGGTTAGGCGGCTGGGCGGCTGATGGCATATCCAGAGAAACAGAGAGGGGAAGGAAGACGGGCACAGGAACAAGTACTGCAGCATGACAGGACCGCAGGGAGCGGTCTGTTCCTCAACACAGACTGGCACACATACACACATACAGGCACATCCCGCCCATATCCGGAAATGACTGACACAGCACTACCCCTTCTAGGCATAAATATGATATATTAATAGCCTGTAATAGCTAAAAGTGTAGACAAATGTTTGTATTGACAAGCTGCTATTCCGAGTACAGACCTGCTGTGGTTGTCATAACCGCCGATGGTGGGTGGGGCCATGACTGAGCATGTCCACAAATGAGGGAGTGGAGCTCTCTCCAAATTCTTATTTTTCAATGAATCAGACCACACTCCTTCTAAACCACATCCATGGCTTCAAACTGACCACACCCCATTGTTTGTCAGTGGCCTCACAAGTTTGTCTAATTCTCATCTTGCCTCTGCTGTTACTCTGCCTGCACTTTCACTAAAAACAGCCTGATCACAGACCCATGAGTGTGAGATCACAAGGCAAAGCATTCCTTATTTATCACACTGGATCCAGTGCGGGGTCATTCCTTACTTTTTATCATATTGGACATGACAGAATGGAGGGTTTAACACACTGGACTCCGTTGGGAGGGGGGCAGGGGTTATTCCTTAGTTTTTCACACTGAATAAAGTAGGGGGAAGGGGTTGTTCCTCACTGTTTTGTCATAGAGAATACTATGTGAGGTGTCATTCATCACTGTTTTATCACACTGTACCCAGTGAGGGGGGTGGGCGGCATTCCTTCCTGAGATAACACACAAGATACAGTGTGGGGGGTTTCATCCCTCGCTGTTTTATCACACTGAATACATTAGTTTTGGGGGGGATCCCTCACCATTTTATCACCCCAGATACAGTGTGGGGGGGGATGTCATTTCTGTTTTATCACTTTGGATACAGTGTGGCGGGTGTCATTCCTCACTATTTTTCACACTGAATACAGTGGGGTAAGCGGGAGGGTCATTCCTTACTTTTTTATCACATTGCATACAGTGTGTGTGGTGGGGAGGGTGATTCCTCACTGTTTTTTCACACAGGATACAGTGGGGGAGGGGTCATTCCTTACCGTTGATCATAGAGGAGAGCAGGGGTATCTTTCCTTACCATTAGTCACTCGGGGGGACAGGAGGGAGTCACGGTCAGTATTCCGACATGCCCCCTCCTCCAGAACCACCCCGGCCTGCAGAAGCTGATCTTCCAGGGAGTTGACAATGTCAGCCCTGTCGATGCGCCTCAGAGACATATACAGGCTCTCCACTGGGGGAAGACAGGCAGCACGCACAATACACACATCAGGCGGCATGTATTTATGTGTGTGGGAGGGTGACGGGCTGGGTCACAGTTAGGGGAGGTCGTTGGGCAGGCACATTATGGAGGGACACTCACTCTTAGCCCTCTTCCCTTCACGAGCAGCCCACAGGTTGAGTAAGGTGGAGCTTTGATCCAGTAATGAATTAGGGTTCTCCACCCGGATCCGATTGATATCATCCACACTGAACTGCAGTTCCCGTGCCAGTTCTGTACAGACAATTGTTTGGAATGAAACACATGAGAGACATGCATAATCACATTCATAAACACATATCCACTTGCTAGTAAGATAAAAATACAGTGTACAGTGTACATTCAGAAGTAAAAGTTTAGTAGAACCTAAGACGGTTTCCCCCAGCATAAATTTCAGATTAAATACACTCAATACACAGTCATTAAACATGCACACAAACACACACACAGCCTCACTGACCTGCCCAGCTCAGTCCCAGCTGCTCAGAAATAAGGGTCATCTTTAGCTCTGCCCTCTCCATAGCCTTCATTGAGGCTGCAATACAAGCACACTGTCAGCCTACATGAAAGGATACCTTATGTCAGCTCTGTCCCTGGCACATTTTCTGTATTAGGACTGTTATTTGGAAAATATTCACCTTATTATGGTGTAAGGTAAACCTAAAACTATACAACCATATATCTACTGCCCAACCCTTTATCAAGGTCAAGCTCAAGGTGGCAGCCTCTAAGGCTCATGGCGGGGGACTCCTGAAACAGCCCATCACAGGGAACAAGGCGGGGGACATCCGGATCGGCCCATCAGAGGGAACAAGGCGGGGGACATCCAGATCGGCCCGTCACAGGGAACAAGGCAGGGGACATCTGGATCGGGCCATCACAGGGAACAAGGCGGGGGACATCCGGATCGGCCCGTCACAGGGAACAAGGCGGGGGACATCCGGATCGGCCCGGCAGAGGGAACAAGGCGGGGGACATCCGGATCGGCCCATCACAGGGAACAAGGCGGGGGACATCCGGATCGGCCTGTCACAGGGAACAAGGCGGGGGACATCCGGATCGGCCTATCACAGGGAATAAGGCAGGGGACTCCTGAAACAGCCCATCACAGGGAACAAGGCGGGGGACATCCCGATCTTCCTGTCACAGGGAACAAGGCGGGGGACATCCGGATCGGCCCGTGACAGGGAACATGGCGAGGGACATCCGGATCGGCCCATCACAGGGAACAAGGCGGGGGACATCCCGATCTTCCTGTCACAAGTTACAAGGCGGGGGACATCCGGATCGGCCCATTACAGGGAACAAGGCGGGGGACATCCCGATCTTCCTGTCACAGGGAACAAGGTGGGGAACTCCTGAAATAGCCCATCA
>JAODKE010000125.1:31023589-31038372 GCA_026779605.1 Mormyrus hasselquistii
ATATATACAGACACACACACACATACACAACTACAATACATGATGCCATGATGCTTATGTAATTACAAGCATTATTCAGATGCGTTTTGGATTGGATTGTAACATTTGTTCATTTTGTTGTTCAGCTTCCTGAAAAATGCAATATTGTATTTGGTCATGTACAGCACGTAGTGAAAAATGCACTTACTGTACATACATTTAAATTAGTGCCAGAATGCGCTTAAGAGACATTGACATGCAACACACACAGGTGTTTCTCGACCCAAAGCATGTATCTAGACTACGTGCACTTAAAGCCCACACATACAGTATGTTGATGGGACAATATGCTTAAATCAAAAAACTGCATACAGTAGATATAAACTTTTTGGCTTAACTACAGAACACAGGAGAACTGATCCCACAGTCACACAAACAAAAAGACAAACATACAGACACACACTGACAAACACAAAAAACACGGAGACACACAGTGACAGAGACACGGTAACACAAAAAGAGAAACAGAGACACACACAGAGACACAGAGTGACACAAACAAAGCAAACAAACAAGGAAACATAATGACACAAACAAAAGAAATATACATTGTGACACAAACAGGAGAAGCACACACAGAACTTACTTAGTTACACAAACAAGAGCAACAAACACAAAGTGACACAAAGAAACATAAACGCAGAAACACGAAAAACATATACATCACTTTATGGACAAAAGTATTGGGACACCTGGCCATGACAACTAGAGGAACTTTCACGACATCCCATTCCAAATCCAGAGGCACCAATATGGAGCTGGTCCCCCCTTTGCAGTTATAACAGCTGGCACTCTTCTGGGAGGCTTTACACAAGTTTATGGAGTGTGTCTGTGGGAATTTTTGCCCCTTCATCCAGAAGAGCATTCATGAGGTTAAGTACTGCTGTTGGACATGAAGGCCTGGCTCACAATCTCCAATCTAGTTTATCCCAAAGGAGCTCGATGGGGATGGGGTCAGAGCTCTTTGTGGGCCAGTCAAGTTTTTCCACACCAAACTCACCCAACCATGTCTTTATGGACCCTGCTTTATGCACAGGGGCAAAGTCACGCTGGAACAGAAAAAGACCTTCCCCAAACTGTTCAAACAAAGTTGGAAGCATAAAACTGTAAAATGTCTTGTTATGCTGATGCATTACGTTCTCTTCACTGGAACTAAGGAGTCTCTCCCAACACAACATTCTCCTAGCATCCGCCAAAACTCAAACCTGTTCATCAGGCTGCCAGATAGAGAAGCATGTTTCATCACTCCACAAAACACGTTTCCACTGCTCCAGTGGCAGCATGCTTTGCACTACCCCATCCAACGCTTGGAATTGTACTTGGAGATGTGCGGCTTGCATGCAGCTGCTCGGCTATGGAAGCCCATTCCACGAAGCTCCTGGTGCACAGTTTTTGTACTGGGGTTAATGCCAGAGGAAGTTTGGAACTCTGCAGTTATTGAATCAACAGAACGTTGGCGACTTTTACACACGATGTGCCTCAGCGCTCGGCGATCCCCCCCCACTCTGTTTCTGTTGCTCCTAAATCTTTCCACTTTGCAATAATACCACTTACAGCTGACAGTGGTATATCTAAGAAATTTCACAAACTGATTTATTGCACCATCCTATGACTGTACCACATTTGAATTGACTGAGCACTTCAGAACAGCACATTCATTCACAAATGTTGATTAGCCTGACTACCGCAAGGCTCAGTGCTTGATTATATACACCTGTGGCAATGGGTCTGAATGAAACACCTGCATTTTTATTCAGAGGTGTGTCCCAATACTTTTGTCCATATAGTGTGTGTAGATTTGTTGGCAGGAGTGCCGCTAGAAATGTCGGGCCCCATCAAAGCATGTTATATCACCCCCCACCCATTTTACCACTGGCACCCCACCATGCCCGCCTAGGAATCCAACCCTGACAACACAAGACCATTCTGAGGGAATAAAAGCGGAGACTCACTTTAGGTGTGAAGTTTACATTGGCTCCCCTGTTCAACAGCAGCTGGGCCACACTCAGATTCTCATAATGAGCTGCAATGTGGAGCGGAGTGAAGCCTGTCTACTCAGGGAAAGAGAGACAGAGAGAGAGCAGGACTAACACTGCACCGTAACACCAAGACACACACACACACAGCAGAGCAAAGTGAAGCCTGTCTACTCAGGGAAAGAGAGGCAGAGAGAGGGTAGGACTAACACTGCACCTTATCACCGAGACAGTATCACAGCCCTACCTTGCTCAGCACGTCAGGGTTTGGGTCATTCTGCAGCAGCACAGCAGCAGTGCGTGTGTCATCATTACGCGCCGCAATGTGAAGGGCTGGGAGCCGCACCTTGCCCTTGGTTCCATAGTTGATGAGCAGGGCCACCACATTCTCATGGCCCTGCTGCAGTGCCACCGCCAGGGGAGTGAAGCCATCCTGCCAACAGGGGGCATGAGGATGCACAGGACACAGGGACACATAGAGGAACTGAGAGTCATGGGGGAACCTAGAGGGGGGAGTGCATTAGTGTTTGAAGTTGCATCACAGTGGGGGGGGCTCACCTCTGTGGGCAGGCTCTGATTGGCTCCATTCTCCAGCAGGAACTTCACCACCTCTAAGTGATTCTCCTGAGCAGCCATATAGAGTGGACTAAAACCTTTCTGCAAAGTGGCAGTGCAAAAGTAGGTGAGCACAGGTAAAATCACTGACAGATATTTACACAGGTAAACTCAGGGAGTCTCACTGGCAGAAGTTTACACAGGTAAAGAGAGGGACAGACACTGGCAAACATTTACCCAAGTAAACACAGACAGTCACTGACAGAAGTTTACACAGAGAAACTCTTTTTAAACTAAAGACATGCTTCCCTGAAAATTAGCACAAAAGCCATTTAAATTGAGCACACACTCCCTTTATCATGCTGTCTGTGATCCTGTGATTCTCCTTACCTGTGACTGGGCATTGACGTTGGCTCCGTAGTTAACCAGCTCTGCTACCACCCTCTCCTGTCCAGCGAGAGCAGCGATGTGCAAAGCTGTGTTCCCTTTCTGCTGGGGGAGACAACTGAGCTGACATCCGACAGCTGATAAGCAACCTGCCTGTATCTGTGCAAGCTATGGGGTACTGATCTAAATGCAAGGAAAGTATAGGGATTCTGAGGTAAATACTAAGGAGTAATAGGGACTTCAAGGTAAATATGAAAGAGGTATAGGGTAGTAATTGACAAAATGACAGTTCATGAACCATTTGCTGTATTTTTTTAACCCCCTAGATGGCGTTCTTGGTTTGCTTTTGGGCATCCTTTGTGCCTTTTTTTTAATGGAAAGCAGCACCATCTAGTGGAGTCAAAAAATACAGCAAGTGGGTCATGAAGCATCATTTTGTCCATCTCTAGTATAGGGATATAAAGAGAGACTAGGGTAAATACTGTATAAAGAAAATAGAGTGACTCTGAGGTAAACACAGGTGGGGTACTGGGAAAAGAAATAACAAGAAACTCTTACTAACTGGACATGGTAACTGGAGACATGAGTTCATATGCAAAAATCGATAAACTGCATCCTTTAAAAAATAAAACTGAGCATTATGTGTAAGACAGCATGCCACTCTGCCGTCTTGCATGGATATCAGGCCAGTTAAACAGCAAAGATGTAAAGTGGACAATCCAGCAAAACAAGGGATATGATGGTCATGTACTCTGTTCTGAAAGAGACTGGAAAAATACCTATCTGCAAAGCTTTTTTTGTTTTAGCTGTTTTTTTTTAGTAGTCAATATTGCTAACTATGCATGATAATGTTGAGGATGATTCCTCAGTCCTCCAGTTTTGTTTTCACAGTTCTACTGGCAATTTTCATTTTCAATGTATCTTTGGATTGCTTTTTATTCAAATAGCTTATTTGTTTGAAAGAAACATTTTAAATTCACATAAAACTGTTGGAAATGTGGAACGTTCCAAACATTTATGTTTGAGAATCAGAATAAAGCTAATATTTGGCACTTGGATCTAAATCTTCTTAAACGATTAATCAGCTATCAAAAAAGATGTAAATTATTTTTCCCGAAATCCACTAATTGCTTACTGCTCTAGCCAAGAGCTTTACAAGAAGGGGTATTCTTTAAATAAAAAACCCAATTGCAATTTGTCTTGTATTACCTGAAATGCACAATAAAAAACTTCAAACAATGGAGATATTTGTTTTTGCAAATGAACTTTTCACGTATTGGACTAGATTGAATGGATACTGTACCTTAGTTGTGGCCTCCAGATCAATGCTATTGTGCAGTAGCTCCAATACCATCTTGACATGGCCTTCTTTAGAGGCCAAGTGGAGGCCATTGAGGCCATTCTGTGGAAAGGGACAAAAGAGAATCTGTGACAAAGAACTGGCCACTGTGTAAAGTTCTGTGTAAAGTAACAGAAGGCATTACATTACTGATAGTCTGTGGGAGGAGGCAGAAAAGAACGTGTTACACTGGATTGGTTGCTGACATTCCGTGGGAGGTGACTGAAGAAAACACGTTACACTGAACTGACCACTGATATTCTGTGGGAGTAGAAAGTAGATTACATCATATCCACTACACACATACTGTCATGGCTTTTGGGATGAAGGACTCAAGGGCAGGTGTTTAAGAAATAAATGCGGTTTTATTGACTTAAAACAAAACAGATATTGGAAATAAACTAGACTGAGATTAATCAAATTTAAAGTCTACCTTGAGGAAGGACAAGAGCTGACAAGAGGAGCAATGTTAATGACTGGCCTGGGGAGCACAGGACATATATTCGAGACTGTTACGGGAGCTAAGGAGAGGCAACTGGAGTGATTAATATGAGGGTTAAAAACAGGTGTAACAGGTGTGGCTTGTTACGGCCACGCTAGGGAGGATGTAGGAGGGTCAGATGGATATATCAGGCAGGACATGACAGTGAACCCTTGAAGCATGCCCTCAGGGCATGAAGGATGAGAGGACCAAGGGGACAGGGTAGACACACAAGGCAGGGAATGTACAGTATAGGCCATGAGACAGGACAGGGCACGGCAGGAATGACAGGGCACATGGGGCATATGCACCACAAAAGCTCAGAGGGACAGAACCACCGGACAGGACAGGACAAAAGGTATTACAAGGGACATGGAACAGGCAGGGATCAGATCAGGGACCAACAGTTAAAACCATACAGAAGAAACATCAGACGTGGAACTTCACCATGTATCAGGGACAAACACTAGACATCATTGAGGACCTGACAGCAGAAGAAACTGGGACAAGGACAAATACAACAGTTCATACAAGGATAGAGTGGACAAGTAGAGGCACAACAGAGATAGAAGCAGGAACAGAAGAGGCAACTACTGAGGACAAATTCCAGGTGAAAGCAAATGCATGACAGGGCACTGGGACAGGGACTGAGGCATGAAGAACAAAAACAGGGGGTGTCCTGGGAGTTGTACAGACACTAGTAAGCTGCTTGACGACGATAGGATAACCCTGGGCCCATTCTCTGGTGAGGTTTAGTCTGTCCAGACCACAGGACCCGAGGACCTCGGAGGGCCAGCAGAGCCAGAGGGAACTAAGGGGCCAGTGAGACCAGAGGGTACCTAAGGACCTGCAGGACAGGAGGACACTGAAGGCACTATAGGACAGAAGCAGGAGGGTGCCAAGGGGCATGTAGGACAGGAGCAGTAGGGTACTGCGAATTTTCTCCCCAGGGCTGCAGCAGGAGAGTTGTCCAGGTGGACATCGTCGGGAAGACCAGGGTCCGTGAGGCTGGCCCAGATAGTGGGTCCCCATCTCTCCCTCCCGGAGACTGAAACTTAATCTGCCCCTCTTCTGGGCCCCAGCTTGCACTTTTGATGACACTGAAACTTAGGACCGGTTTGTTGCGAGTATTAGGCTGAGACGGGTGCACACGGATAAAAACTTAGTGCTATGCCCAGAGGGTCCCACTCCAATTCCTCTGACTGGGCGTCATTTAGGTTTGCCCAACCTGGCCTGGCCGTGGCTGGGGAGTTGGGCGTCAGCCTGGAAGCAGCCAGCGGGAGATGACGAGACAATGGATGGCAAGCCAGGAGGCTGCAAGCTGGCCGCCAGGGTAACAACTGGAGATGAGGCGAAAGCAGGTGGGACATCAGGAGACAAGGAGACAGATTATCAGCACATGGGGCTGAAGCCAGCAGGACATTAGCACACGGGGCTGGAGGCAGCAGAACATCAGGATATCAGGTGAGGCTGAGACACCTGGAAGCAAGCAGGGTGCAACCGGGACACCTGGAGATGAGCAGGGTGTGGATGGGACACCTGGAGGCTAGGGGGGCATGGGTAGGACACCTGGAAGTGAGCGGGGAACAACAGAGGCAAAGACAGGCTCTGGGGGTGCAGCAGGGGAACAGATGGGCATGGCAGGGTCAGGCTCTAGAGGCATGATGATGACCTCTTCTGGGACTGGGGCTGGAGGCAGCCGGACAGGCACGGTGAAAGCCACAGGCACTGCTATCTCCCTCCATTTCTTCTTACTGCATTGGGGAAACTGCAGGAGGGGCTACAGCGAGCTGTGAGAAGCCAGCAGGCAAATCTGTGGTGAATTGCGGGAGGTCAGTGGGTGAATCAGTGGCAAGCTGTAAGGAGCCAGCGGGTGGATCTGTGGCAAGCTGTGAGGAGCTGGTGGGCTGAGCTGAAGTGAGCTGCGAGGAGCTGGTGGGCTGAGCTGAAGTGAGCTGCGGGGAGCCAGCAGGTAGGACGAATTCACCTCGCGGGAAAGTGGCATGCGACAGGACTGCAGTGGGCTTTGGAGCACCAGTGTGCTGACCGGCATCAGGCGATGAAGAGGTGGCAGGCTGAGCAGTCTTGTGTTTAACTATTCCCTGCCCTTCCGCCAGCAAGCACGAGACTTTCTCAGTTTACTGGGGATCTGTATCCGGGGTGTATCTCACTGAAGCCTCCTCCACAGACCGGAAGAGAGCTATGGCTTGGGTATCTTCCAAATCATGTGATTATTCCTCCACTCTTGATGGGCCTTCAGGAAGGAGATGAAGTCCTCAGCTTGAAGGCAGGGTGATTCCCATGGTGTGGGGAACCCCTTCGGTCCCAGGATCTGAGGCATCCAAGGTATCCAGTATGCCAGGTTCAGGGAAGCATGTAAGCCAGAGCGGAGGCGTAGCCTGCCGGAATTGTTTTGGGAGTCCAGTCATTCTGGCTTTCAGGACGAAGAACTGAGAATGGTGTTTTGATGAAACGAGGGGTTTTATTGACTTAAAACTATACAAACAGAGAATGGAAATAATGAGGGGGAATGAAACGAGAGGACTACCATGAGGAAGGACATGGGCTGACAGGGGGAGTAACATTAATGATTCGGCTGTGGAGCAAAGGACTGAGAAGTACATATATAAGCCAACGAGAGGCAGCTGGAAGTGTTCAACACAAGGGTTAGGAACGAGAGGTAAGATAAATGAATAACTGGCATGGCTTGTTAGGGCCGCGCTAGTGAGGAGACAGAAGAGTCTAATGACAATACCCACGTCCCACCCCCCTGAAGCGTGCCCTCAGGGCACAAAGGACAAACTGGGGAGGGGACCAAACAACAGGGTGGACACTCAGGAAGGGGAACTGATAGGACACCAGACAGGATAGAGCGCGGCAGGAACGACAGTGCAAGGTCAGATGGATATGGCAGACAGGACATGACACACACACTACGAAGAGTAACATAAGAGAAATGACAGCTCTTCTCTAGGTGAGTCAAAGTTCTTTCACACCCACTGATGGCTCTGTGTGGGGCACCGGCACCCTCTTCAACAAAGTTTCCATTCATCCAGCCATGAAATTGAACTATAAAGGAACAGAATAAAAATGTATTATATTCAGAAGAGGAGGTGGGAGGGTGAAGGGGCAACCACCTTGGGCTCATCACAGGAGGAAGCCCAATACAAAATTAACCATGGGGACCCCCCTCATCCTCACCTCCGGTCTTTTGATGACAGACAATCACACACAATTGGCATCAACTGACCAAGAACACCTCTGTCCCCAGGTCAGCAAATCTTACCATGACCCCCCACCCCCTCATCTGCCCACTTGCTCTGAGACCCCTCCTCCACCCCTGTTGGAGAGTATCAGGTAAGAACTCTCTTTCTGTAGGGCTACTGAAATACATGCAGATTATGTATCCTCAGTTTGATCACTCCTCAGCTATAAGCACTGTGCAGATTTCTGTAGATGTTCTATGCGTCAACTCCAGGCTGAAGGTCGTTTCGTCCGCTCCACCGTTCCGGAAGCTTCTCCTTCTGCGGTGCTAACTGTGGATAGTGAAGGATCTGCGAGCAGCTGGGAAGCATTCCGTCTGTGTGTGCGGTCAGAGCTGCAGTGTGTCCTTAGTATTATGGGCTGTCTCAGGTGAGTCACAGCAAATATTCCAGTGATATGGACGTACCAGCGGAATCTGCATTGAACACCAACAGTGGAGGCAGAGAGGTAGCCCCATTAGACTGGGGCAGGGCGGGGTGGCAGAGAAGGAGAAACAAATGTCCTGCAACTTAAGTTAAAATGCATCAGTGCAGGAAAAATGGAGAGTGACGAACATACAGAGAGGCAGAGAAACACATGGCTGTGCAAGACGTACAGTAAGGAACACCCCCACCCACACAAATACACTCATAGGGAGCGGTAAGGAACACCCTCACCCACACAAATACACTCATAGGGAGCGGTAAGGAACACCCCCACCCACACAAACACACTCATAGGGAGCGGTAAGGAACACCCCCACCCACACAAACATACACATAGGGAGCAGCAAGGAACACCCCCACCCACACAAATACACTCATAGGGAGTGGTAAGGAACACCCCCACCCCCACAAACACACTCATAGGGAGCGGTAAGATACACCCCCACCCACACAAACATACACATAGGGAGCGGTAAGGAACACCCCCACCCCCACAAACACACTCAAAGGGAGCGGTAAGATACACCCCCACCCACACAAACACACTCATAGGGAGCGGTAAGGAACACTCTCATCTTTCCCGGATGCTTGTACTGCCATTATTCATAACTCTTAACAGGCAGTTACAACACTCAGTATCAGCAACAGTCATTTTAAAAAAACCTTGTTGACCAATATCTGCATTCACAATACACAGAAATTATTGTTATTCTGTCTAAAAAAGGAAGTATGAGTACCATCTTCAAAGAAGCAGGGATCGATTACAGCACCTTTCTCCTATTTTCTGTCAGTGAGATCTTTAACAAAACATTATGGAGATTATAATGATCATTATGGCTCATCAGCCCCATCCCCACATCTGCACATCTCTGCTAAGTGCACAAAAGGAGACTTCACTGCTCATAAATCCAGTTATGGAGCCATTTCTGCTGCTTCTAAGCAGCCAGAGATTGCTTCCAGGAACTCGAAGTGAATGCAGACACGCTGTAACCTTCTGACATTCTGGTTTAGTGAGCTGGTGAGGAGGATGGAAAGCAGTCAGTGTCAGTGCGGGAGCCGTTGAACGTCCTCCACCTCCCCATATGTGTGCGTAAAAACCAGTTTCTGCTGCGGCTCTGACACTGCAAGCGCGGCCTCCTTCCCTTGTGTCTCTCTCCCACTTACTCCCGCTCTCTGTCTCTCTTCCTCCCTCTCTCCACAATCTTCTCTGGCTCCACTTCCTCTAATCACATGTCTAGGTCCTGCCTCCTCTAGTTGCTTGGACCTACCTCCTCTACAATCTGACTGGTTATCTGTGAATCATTGTTCATTCTGCCCTCAGAACAATTCTGTGTAAGTAGAACTCCCACGAGTGTGAGTGTTACTCAGTGGTAAAGATGTTGTATTCATGCATTGAGGTTTTCCGGTGAATGTGATTGTTACTCAGTAGCAGAGATGGTATCATGTTGCAGACAGGCTTTCCAGTAAACGTGAGTGGTACTCAGTGGTAGAGATGATGTAATTGTGCAGATGGGCTTCTTGTTGAATGTGAGTAATACTCAGTGACAAAGATGGTGTAATCGTGCAGATGGGCTTCCTGGTGAATGTGAGTAATACTCAGTGATAAAGATGGTGTAATCATGCAGATGGGCTTCCTAACAAGTGGGAGTCTCTTTATTTCGTATTTACACATAACACAGGCACAAAGCCAAAGT
Organism: Mormyrus hasselquistii; assembly: GCA_026779605.1. Classification (NCBI taxonomy): domain Eukaryota; kingdom Metazoa; phylum Chordata; class Actinopteri; order Osteoglossiformes; family Mormyridae; genus Mormyrus; species Mormyrus hasselquistii. The sequence continues at coordinate 31,033,750 of JAODKE010000125.1, forward strand.
CTGTCTCTCCGTTCACACTCATTTATAATGTACACCATCTTATTTAAAGAACACTCAGGAAATGCTCCCTCAGCCAGTGAGATTGAAGCAGACCCTGGCAGGTGTGTTACGTAACCAGGGATTCTCTCTGGGCTTGAGGCAGGTCTGCCAGTCACTGTAGGGAGCTGTATGCCATATGCCTGGCCAATGGTGGGCTGCGAAGGGCAAGCGCAAGGGTGGGCCTCTAACCTGATTGGCTGTGTTAATGTCAATCCCATTCTTGATGTGGTCCATGGCCTTGTCCAGGTTCCCAGAACGAGCCGCACGGAGAAAACTGGTGGCAGCATCAGCCTGCAGTCAGACAGGGAGGGGGAGAGAAAGGGTGTGAGGGAGACACAGAGAGGAAAGGGGGAAGGGAAGGCGGAGAGAGGGAATATATAGAGATGAAGGAGAGAGACAGAAAAGGGGAAAAATAGAGAAAGGAAGGGAGAGAGAGGAAGGGGGAGGGGAAAGGGAGGGAGAGACAGGATGGGGGAGGGGAGGAATAGAGAGGGGGAAGGAGAGAGATGAGAGAGAGGAAGGGTGAGAGAAAGACTACATATGAGACAGGTTTGCAAAGTATGTTTTGGTGTTGCTGATGTTGAGCAGTACAGTATATTACACAGTGTCAGTATATTACGCAGTGTCAGTATATTACGCAGTGTCAGTATATTACACAGTGTCAGTATATTACGCAGTGTCAGTATATTACGCAGTGTCAGTGTTGTACTTATCAGTACACAGCAGTGCTTTTCATGTCACACTGGGAATGTCTCTTACAATCTTTCTTGCTCCCAGGTCTGTCAGTATCATGGCAGATGGAATAAAGCTCATTAATCTTTGCCATGTGTGTGTCTGTTTTTAATAAATGCAAAATAGAAAAATGACCTGTTTTAAACAACATTGCTTAGCATTCTATAGAAACAGGAGATGAAATTTAGGATGCATCTGAGCTAAGAGAAGGCCACTAATCCCCAAAATGCATTAACCAAAGAGCTGTTTCTCTGTTCTCCCCATCAGACCTGCTTTCCAGCTTTGCCTAATCATGAATATAGTTACCTCAACATGCTGTGACTAAGCATGTACTTTTGTTTCTCTGATGATCCAGTCACTGAATGTTTAGCTCATTCTGTGTCTTTCACTAAGTATGTAGGTAATTCTGTGTCTATGGGTGTCCAATCACTGATAACCTGTCCACAGGGCCTTGTCCACCTCCCCTCAGCCACTTATATAAAAAAGTGCCTCTCATTGGTTCCTTCTGATGTTACAAAATATGTAATAAGCTCCACCCCCCCCCTCCCCCACCATGACCCTGACCAGTATTGTGGGTAAAACATGGATAATAACATACTGTAATGGCTGCACACGTGGGCAGCATGGTGCACTCACAGAGCCAAACGCAGAAGGCTGCAGTGACAGTCAGTGCGGCACTGACTTGTGTAACAGCATCCACATAGAAGGAAGTAGAATCCTCACAGTAACTTCGGAGGGTGCATCAATTTGTACACATGCAGTTACACTGGAAGTTGTATCTTGGGTAGGAATGGGGCTTCCTCTTGCTACTCATTAGTTGAGGGGGGTGTCAAAGAAGTAGAAATCAGCTTAGCAGATGAAGCAGAGAGTCATGCTGATCAATGAAACGGTTCCCATGGCGACTCCAAGGACAATGACTGTGTCCTGGATAGTATCATGTTCCAGCTGAATGTAACCCTGAACTCTGTGCAGAGATCCTCACTCTGCAGCACAGTAACCTTTGGTTGGGTCACCGTGTCCTGATGGTATTTTTTTATTGCAAGAAGAGCACAGGCTGTCCTGACATGGCCTTCTTCTGTTTTTCCTGTAACAGAAGCTTGATATAGGCCTCCATCTATAACCCTGCCTTCATACTGCTGAGACTGCAGCCTGAGCAAGGACGAGACATGGCTGACGACTATGTTAGACTGTAGGTCCCAGGTCAGTGTGAGAGGTGTGTGACTATGGATCCTGGAACCAGCGACGCAGCTCCTTTAACAGCATGTCAGGCCGAGATCATTCAGTGAGTAATCGTGATCTGATGATCTGCTTGCTTTTCTGGACTTATAACACACTGATTACACTCCAAAGAAGAAGGTGATTTGGAACACCGTCTCATTCCACTGCACTGCAGCCATTACAAACAACTTATGTATCATAAACATTTTCTGTGACTGATTCCCCTTTTCTTGAAGACTTTTGTTATTTTAGCTAAATTTTCATATGGGAACTGTCCCTTCTGCCAGTGATGAGGAGTCTGGGACATGGAGACTTATGCATGCAGAATCACCAGGCAACACACACTCCCTATGTTTGGCCAGAGAGATCATGCAGTGTCGTGAGTCATAGCTTCTGGGGTTAATGAGTCATAGCTAGTTAGTGAGAGCTTGATATACTGGTAAGGCTATGCTTGGGATAAGGATGAGATTTTAGACAGACATAAACATAATGTGCTGTTTGATGTTATCCTAGCCTGTTCTCCATGTGTCAGAAATCTTTGCAGACTTCATTCTTTGTATTCTTTTACTCTAAATACTGTAAGTGTAAAAACCAGTCACTCTAGGACAGTGAACAGATTATCAGGATGTAATGATGGAATTAAAAAGCATAACAATTCACTGGGAGAGAAAAACACTTCCTAATTTCCCTGCTTAGGACCAATAAAGTATACATACCTACTTACCTACCAAACACCACAATTTAGGCTCTAAAAATAGGCAGACAAACTTAGAGATTACTCAGTATGTCTGGCATTTAAAATTACATGTATAATTATTAAATGACTGCCGGTTATTGGAGGAGTTTGTTCACTGACTTGCTCAGAAACGTCAATGTCCTCAATCTTCTCATGATAGGACAATATGATATCATAACTCAACCTGCGCTGTTCCATAAAATGATGTGGCAACGGAGAGTATAAATTAGACTCCTTGAGTTGAAATGTTAGTAAGCATTGGCACTTTCACATATTTTTCATTTTCTGTGGTCTGAAGTGACTGATGAGCCTGTAAACTTGTAGCATTTTCCCCTCGGTCTGGTTTACTTTCACACAGAGCAAAATCCAAGCAAAGCAACAACGCACCACTAATGAGAACATTCATTCTGCTTATTGGTCAGACGTGTCTGTGGCTGGAGCAAGACAGTAAATACAGGAAGAAGGTCCTGAGTCCTGGACTATGCAGTTGAATATCTCTCACATTTATGTATTGTTGCCTCAGTCTTTTTTGTTTTTTTTTTTTACTTTCTCACGGCACTGTTCAGTTGACCAATTAAATCCTCTCTCTTTCACCTGTTGGCTGAACATCGTGAAAACTTCAAAGTTGTTTTTAGGAGCTGGCAGATGTAGTGATCTGCCCAGAATTCAAGAAGGCATTGTACCTCACTGCTAGACCAAGTAACACCTTGGTTCATTTCTCCCTCTCTGTCTCGCTGGTACTGCAGGTTGGTGTGCTCTTCCTCATCCCAGGATTAAGGTCGGATCACATTCACACCACAAACACACTGCTCCAGAGTTCGTCTGGAACCGGACCGAGACCACCTGCTCTAAATGGGTCTCTGCTTTGATCCACACCGGAGGCGGAAATTGAACCAAAGTCCATTTTAACCAGACTAAAAAATGCTGGTGTAAAAATACCCAATAACTTGGACTCTTTCAACTCAAATTTTAGTGTGTATAACCTGGAATCTTTCTGCTGAAATGTTGAAGAGCAAAACCATCACGTGACTGTGGTTAGTTACTGTATACCCTTTCTACAGTATTAATATTTATTATTCATTCACACAGTTTGAAATATTCATTAAAAACCTGCTTAAGTGTACAGTCTGAATATTATTTTGAGGACTACAGTACAGTGAGGTTTTTAGTCAAGTTTTGTTTACAATTTTAAACAGTTCGCTAACAAGTTTGACATGTTGCAATGTTTTAAGCTTAAGTGAAATCTAACATACAATGAACTAACGGAGGCAGTCAATTGAAGATTCCATCAAAAGTACATACAAAATCTCCAAATGGTCTGGCAGTAACTGTACCTGGCACTCGCAGGTCAGACTGTAACTGTTTGTGACACTCACAGGTTAGAGTGTAACTGTACCTGACATCCACAGGTTAGTTTGTAACAGTACCTGAAATCCACAAGTCACACAGTAACTATACCTGACACTTACAGGTCGGACTGTAACTGTACCTGACATCCACAGGTCAAACTGTAACTATGCCTGACATCTACAAGTAGTAGATGACTGATGATATGCAAACCAAGTGACATACTCAGAACGGCCTCATTTCAATGAGAGTGTTCCTGCAGGTTTGCACCACAGGGGCACAGTATCATGGAACTGTCAGTACGGCCTCTTTCCGGTGAGAGTGCTCCTACAGGATTATACCAGAGGAGCACAGTGTCATGGACCTGTCAGAATGGCCTCTCACCAATGAGGGTGCTCCTACAGGATTATACCAGAGGAGCACAGTGTCATGGACCTGTCAGAATGGCCTTTTTCCGGTGAGGGTGCTCCTACAGGATTATACCAGAGGAGCACAGTGTCATGGACCTGTCAGAATGGCCTCTCACCAATGAGGGTGCTCCTACAGGATTA
>JAODKE010000125.1:31038472-31063917 GCA_026779605.1 Mormyrus hasselquistii
GAGAGTGCTCCTACAGGATTATACCAGAGGAGCACAGTGTCATGGACCTGTCAGAATGGCCTCTTTCCAGTGAGGGTACTCCTACAGGATTATACCACAGGTCAGCCTCATTCCATTGATAACACTGACATGTACACACTCCGAATTCAGAAGCACCCATATTACCATTAATAGAGAGGTGATAAAGATGAAAAATCTTTAACTAGAAATCCTTCTGGGTTTAGCTCTTGTTCCACATTTCTGCAGTGAAGATTGCACAAGGACCTAGTATGTTAACAAAATAAATTATTGTACCTACACAGATCTGCATTGTTCTTTCAATCTCAATCTGTCACTTTAACACATACACACAGATAGGCACACATACATAGTTTCACGTGGTTTATGTATAATGCGTGCATGCCTTAGTGTATACAGCAATCTGTGTGTGGATGCATCACTCTTTGGATATATCACTTCATTTCAATGTGTGTCTCTGTAGGTCATGGTGTTTTTCACAGTGTGCATTTCACTGCATCCCTTGGCACTCTCTCTGCCTGGAGCTCACATCGAGAGCCACCATGCTCTACAGACCTATAAATAAGGATCTGTCATTATCACAGCTATTTTTACCAGGGTGGTTTTCAGCTGCACACCCTTCTCTGTCAGGCAAATCCTTTTATCCGTGTGGAACAGGAGAAAAGAGCAAGAGAGAGAAGAAAGGAAGAGACAGGCTAAACTGAAGTGACAGCTCCCCCCCCCACCCTCTTGGCTCTCTTCTGTTCCCAGAATCCTGTGCACTTGTTTGGAAAAGAGCCCCGACAATGTGCAAGCTCAGCAGGGCGGAGGGGTCCGTGTCATGAGGGGAGGTGACATAGCAGCGAAGAAAGAGGGTGAGCTGGGACAGATGGACAGTGCAGCAGAAGGGAGGCAAATTAAGAAAACACAGAAAGAGAAATTTTTAGAAATAAAAAAGAATAAAGTGAGATGCTATAAGAATGTTTTAGTAACCTGTCTTGCATTGGGTTCTGCTCGGCTCATCTACCTTCCTGTCTGTCTCTTACTCATACAGGGTTCCTCCTCGGATCAGTTACTTCCCTGTCTGTCTCTCCATCACACTCGGTTCAGCTCAGCTCATCTACCTGCCTGTCTGTCTCTCAATCATACTGGGTTCCGCCTCGGATCAGTTACTTCCCTGTCTGTCTCTCCGTCACACTGGGTTCTGCTCAGCTCATCTACCTGCCTGTCTGTCTCTCACTCATACTGGGTTCCTCCTCGGATCAGTTACTTCCCTGTCTGTCTCTCCGTCACACTCGGTTCAGCTCAGCTCATCTACCTGCCTGTCTGTCTCTCACTCATACTGGGTTCCGCCTCGGATCAGTTACTTCCCTGTCTGTCTCTCCGTCACACTGGGTTCTGCTCAGCTCATCTACCTGCCTGTCTGGGTCTCACTCATACTGGGTTCCGCCTCGGATCAGTTACTTCCCTGTCTGTCTCTCCATCACACTGGGTTCAGCTCGGCTTATGGCCAACGATAAGGATTATTTCTCATCAGAAGCTGTGAGGCAAACCATAGTTCATGTTTAAAGCTCTTAATTAAGATTATTATTGAACTAACAACCTCTCCTTCTCTATAACATTCCCAGAACTTCCAATATCATCCTAAAGGTGATCTGACTCTAGGCACTTAAAAGATAAATGGTGAACAGTTTAGGGAAATTGCTTGCATGCAGGATTTGCTGAAAATCCGAATTGACCAATGAGGTAACAGCAAGGGAAGCACCTTTGCGCAAACATATCAGCAGTATCAAGCCACAGGACGAAGACGCATTTTCATTATAATATATTAACTTAACAGCAAGAATGAAGTTGCACAATAAGAGAGTTTGCAGACTGTGAAAAAGAAGTAAAGACAATGAAGCTCAACACTGACACAGATGAAAACAGCCAGAAAAGCCCACAGACTCTCAAACTAGGGCTGAGCAATATGGCAAAATATTTTATTACGGTAATTTTTCATATCTGTTAATATGGATAATTACAGGTCATGAATCAATACAATACTCAATAATACTTCATTCTAACTTCACTTTGAGGCATGCTGAAAAATCCCTTAGGATTCCCCTTAAACAGAACATGAAAAAGATGACATATTGAATGAACTCATTGCAGGGGGCAGGTTTGTCATCGCTGGTAGTTTCCACCCACCTCCTATTGATAAATTAATGTGCTGTGTCCTATTGTGAACCAAGATGTGACTGAAAGTTGCAACACTAATTGCTGGTATCTGTGACTGTAAGTGCTTGCTTTCAATATGTTCTACTGGAATGGCTTCAACAATAATAATTATATAATAATAAAATTATTAAATTAATTCATGGTATTTTCCGTTTTAGTTGGCATAAGCTTTCAGCAGAAATTACAATACACAGCACCAGTCTGTACTGTGTCCCAGGCTTCTTTAAATCGCCAAAGTATTTTTCACTTGGTTTATCCACAATATTTCCCTTTTAAAAAGCTGCGCTTTCTTCACCAACACGGACGTTTCCTCTGATCAACTGCTTTTATCTCCCATGACACATGTGCATTACCACAACAATAGTATGTGGGGTCTTCCGCAAATTCAATCAACCTTAATTAAAAGGTCTGCATTTGTTGTGCATAGGCAGAGCACTGTGATTGGCTGCAAGCCAAGTTATTTTAGTCAGAGCTGACAAAAGACAACCGCTTGTGTTCTTCCTAGTGCTCCCGAATCCTCTGGGGATTATTACTGTATGGATTTCTCAAGGACTGAATTTTGCTGCTGATCTTTCTTGGATTTCACTGGATGACCTTTATCGGATGGGTTGCTTTGGAAATACTTGCATTGCTGCATATGGGTTGCCCTGTGATTTTGATTTGTCTGCATACCTGCGCTATTGCATTCTCTTATTTGTTTATTTATTTATTTATTCAATAAATACGCCAGTTGTGTTTTTTACGGCTGTGTCTGCATTTGTACTCCATTGCTGGACCAGATGAGCAGTCACAGAGAACATGACATCAGTAGATTAGGTCATAAATTATGTTGAACTTTTATGTACATTTGTTAGATTAGCATTGAGGGAAATTATATCAAGATAATTATGATTATTCTTTTATTGCTGACCCCTACCATAGATATTAGTAAATGCTGACACAGATGTGGACAGCTAGAAAACCCTGCTGAAACAAAAACAGCATAGACAAGCACAGCTGGTTCCCTGCATGGCCAGCATACTGGTTATATGTTGTGCTTTGGTGCTGGTGGAACAGCATCATTAATGAAATATTGCTGGTGGAGCAGCTTCATTTGCAGATAAATCAGCACAGCTATGTTGCTCCAGCAGCTGCATCATCACCAAACTAGCACTAACCATAGAAACCTTGGCGATCATGCTGGTCCATACTGTTTTTTTTCCACAGGGAAGTCCAAAGCCTCTCATAAAACACTAAACACAGACTCAGAGGAGCACAGCCATAAACATCTACAGACCCTCATAGACTGACACAGAGCATGACACCCCAAAAGGTCCACAGAGCTCCATATATTAGTCAGTAGTCACATTGAAGAGGACAGTCCACAAACCCTCACATACTAATAAACACACACAAGGATGAGGACAGTCAAGCCCACAAACCCTCATGGACTAGTAAACAATCAGACACATGAAGAGAACCAGAAAAGTCCACAAATCCTCCATAAACTAGTAAACATTCACACAGATGAGGAAAGCCAGATAAGTCCACAGAACCATATAAACTAGTAAACACTCACACAGACAAGGACAAGCAGAAAACTCCACGCAGTCTTACAAATTACTACACACTACATACTACACAGGACAGCCGTAAAAGCCCCACAGACCCCCATGAACTAGTAAATACTCACGCAAAAACAAGCAGGAGGTCATTTGATATCTTCCTCTGTGGAAAAAGAAGATCTAAAATATTGATGGGCTGATTTAGGCCTATACGCATGAAGACACACATGTACATACATATAAACAGACACACTTGTACTAACATGTACAAAACTCACACACAGGCTAACAAAGAGGCCTAGGTGGTGTGACATTTTTGTGACATATGTGATGAAATCAGTGTGTGTGAATTACAAAAAATATTCCCTTGCACGTGTGTAAATTGGACATGGCACTACTACCTATAGTTCTTTTGAAATGCAGCATTGGATTGATTAGTAATGGTTGGGTAGCTTAAAACTCATATTCCCAGCATGCATCACACTGTTAAACAACCCAGTACTGAGTTCAAAACAAAGTAATGTTTGTTCGGCTCATGCCGAACAAAATAACTACCACAGTGACAGCCACATTACGGAATGTTATCTTGAACGCTTAAGTGACTGAAGTCTATCAGTAACAACGTAGTGGTAGTAGCCAACAAAAAAACGTTATCAACTGAGATAAATTGTAACATCACATCATTGGCCACCCCGCAAACGCACACTTGCGCGTACACACACACACAGAAATATGCAAGGAACATAGTTGATTTAGATCAATAGTTATAGCTATCAATAGCTATACATTAACAGGGTCAACTTGTATTAACAAATTGCATATTTTTGTGGATCAATACATCACATCAGACATGCTTTTGAAAGTAATTAATAGCCTAACCTAGTTCTTCAAATAACTGCTAACAGATCATTATTTTGTTGTTAAAGATTTCGGCTTTAGCCCGTGGAAGACCGCTCCCTCCCATAAATGAAAGAAGCTGCAAAGGTGGAATTCAGATGGTGGTAAGGATTAGGCTAACCACGCCATTAGCGCTGTGTAGCAAAGTGTAGGGTCAGAGAGAAGAGTGTGTGCATGCGGATTTGTAGGCACATATTTATCAGAGCAGGCTCCCTTGGTGTTTATGCTTATCTACAAATTACCAGCCTGATTAGTCCCCTATTTTAAATAAATTCAATCCATCCATTTGTCTTTGTACAATGTATGCAGTTAGACATAGATGGGCCTCTGCCCCATCATACAATATGTACAGTTAGACAGAGACAGTGTTCAGCTTCTTATCATACAGTACGCGCAGTTAGACAGTAACTGTGTTGACCCTCTGCCCAGTCATACACTATGTACAATTAGACAGCAGCTGTGTTCACTCTCTCACTCGTCATACAGTATGTACAGTTAAACAGAGATGGTGTTCAGCCTCTGCTCCATCATATAATATGTACAGTTAGACGGGGATAGTGTTCAGCTTCTTCCTAATCATACAGAACGCACAGATAGACAGCGATGGTGTTCAGCCTCTGCCTCATCATAGTGCGTACAGTTATATAGAGATGGTGTTCAACATCTGCCCCATCATAGAATATTTAGTTAGACAAGGATAGTGTTCAGGCTCTGCCTTGTCACACTCCAGGGCAGAGAATGGGCTGTTCTGTCTCAGCTATACTGAACTCTTCTGGTATTTTTGCACACAGCATGTGCAACATTGACACCCCCGAAAGGCTGCCCACCACTAGAATGCAAGACCACACCTCCCCCCCACTTCCATGCTTTGAATAATTTAGAGCCGTGCGTACTGGGAGCACACGGCACCACATTATCGCGGCCCACCCCACCATACTGCAGAGCCTGTCACACAGACAGCTGCTGAGTCAATGGTAAATCAATTGACTGTCTGCATGCATGTGAGTATGTGTGTGTGCATTAGTGTGGCTGTCCATCTCTGTCTATTTTTTTTTTTGCTATTTTTTCTTGTGACCTGACTTCTCAGATACTGTGTCTCAAGACCCTTTTCCCTTCTCCTCACTTCTCCTTCCACCTCCACTTCCCTCTTCCTCATTTTCTACCCAGCATGCCCTGAGCAGGTCCTGCTTTTCTGAATACAAATGTTGCTGCACTTACCATGCCTAAGTATTAATATTCATGAGCCCTGCAGAACGCCAGACGTGATGGGTAAAGCCCCCAGAGATTCTGAATCGCATCATCATTCTGTGTCGTACAGTAATGCCTAGATTGAAATGGTTAGTTTTCAGTCATTTCTCCTATAATCACTTGAAATGAACATAAAAATCCTCCACAGTGGCCTAAGATTATTAAGTGACAGGTCTTTGTGTTCAGTTTTATTTGTTTTATTTACTTTACTACTTGAATTTCTGCAGTAAAATATACTTTGGACATACACATAATTGGTCTGGCAAGAAGTAGTAGCACAGTAATACTACCATGCTAGTGGTGTGGTTATGTAGGACTACACTGCTAATCATTTGGTGTAGTAATGCTACAATGCTAGTGGTGTGGTTACTGTATGTAGGACTACACTGCTAATCATTTGGTGTAGTAATGCTACAATGCTAGTGGTGTGGTTATGTAGGACTTCACTGCTAATCATTCGGTGTAGTAATGCTACCATGCTAGTGGTGTGGTTATGTAGGACTTCACTGCTAATCATTCGGTGTAGTAATGCTAACATGCTAGTGGTGTGGCTATGTAGGACTTCACTGCTAATCATTCGGTGTAGTAATGCTACCATGCTAGTGGTGTGGTTATGTAGGACTTCACTGCTAATCATTCGGTGTAGTAATGCTAACATGCTAGTGGTGTGGCTATGTAGGACTTCACTGCTAATCATTTGGTGTAGTAATGCTACCATGCTAGTGGTGTGGTTATGTAGGACTTCACTGCTAATCATTTGGTTTAGTAATGCTACCATGGTAATGGTGTGAATACGTAGAACTGCACGGGTTTTTCATATAGCCAACATAACTATGCACACATAACATGGTGCATATGAAAACTAAAATATAGTATGGATAGAAAGAATATTGTCTAATGGAGAGGATCTTGTCTCTGATGCCAATCAATACTCAGGCTTGATACACACGACCTTCAATGAGTTACACTCTGAGATGCAGCAGGGTGGATAAGGTACCTGTAGCCTTTCAAAAAAATGTGTGTCTATGTGTATTTGTGTGTGTGCAGCACACAGAAATAGCTATATACAATACTACAAATGCATATCGGTCAGTGATAAATAAAGGTGGGCAAGATGAGCGATTCAAAAATATTAAAAACTTGATTTGAAAGCACAATTACTAACTCAAGAGCATGAATTACTACAAGATACCATGACACCTAAGGGGTTCCATAGATATGCACCTGAAAAAGAGAAATATTACATATTTTATCCACCTAGAGTGTATGTAAGTGTACTTGTAAAAATAATTACTTCATTCTTAAATAATACATAAAAAATAGATTTTATTAGGACTGTCTTTTCAATTTTATGTGTTTGTGCAATATGGAACGGAACACATGCTGAGAACCTCTGTTTTCTAAATAATCCTTGACAAATTAGGTAAAATTATTTAAAAAGACTTGTTATTACCTTGCAATAGATCACATTATATTCCACATTAATTTTCCCATATACAGGTAGTTATCTACAGTACTTTACAATGTAATTCTTTCAAATTATCAGTCGTTAATTAAGAACTAATAAGGCTGGAGGTTTTTTTCCCACAGAAATGTCATAAATAAGATTATTTTGGTTCCAGACAAAAAAATTTATCATAAATTTCTGCCAAATAAAGAAAGAAAATACAAACATATTATTAGAATTAACACTTAATCAAAAATATACGGATATAAAAGAAACTCCTCAGAGAAAAACAAAGAAGTTGTTTGCTAAAACTAACATTCACCGTCAGTTTTGATCACTTTGATTTTTCAGCAGATTTGGTGGTGTTATTTTCATTAGTTAAAGTTAGTTGAAATCGCTCACAAACTATGCATTATAAACCTGGTGTATTAACGGGATGGGGCTGGGTTGTGAAATGAAGCTGTACAAATCGGGCACCATTCCAAAATTTGCCATAAAAAGTAATTCCATGCCTTGCACAGACATGCAAGGTACAAATCCAGCATGCACAGTCGGGCCACGGATGATGTTTTTGGGCATTGAGTTATATGCAAATGTTTTTTTTTAATTAAGAAAAATGGAATTTTTACTTTTGCTGCAGAAAATTCTCATAAAGTTATAAACTCATAAACCAGGAGCTTGGAAAACAAAAATTACCTGTATTATACAGTAATATTTTTCAGAGAAATACTGGTTACGCTGTTTGACACAAACCAGTTACACCACTTGACCATGTTGCTTCTACAGTCAAAAGTCATTATTTGTTGAAGAAATTGATATTGAATATCAAGCATGACAGTGAACTAGGTCAACTGAACTGTATGATTTTATTTTACTTAAATGTAGAAAAAACATCTAGCGATGTGAACTGTGTATTCATGTCAGCTATTGTGTTTTCATCCACCCATCAGTCTTCTGCCGCTTATGTGGCGCTGGGTCGTGGGAGCAGCTGTCTGAACAGTGATGCCCAGTCCTCCATCTCCCTAGGCACCCTCCTCCGTCTCCAATACAAAGTCATTCACAGGCCAGCTGAAAGATACAATTTCTCCAACATGACCTTTTGTCTGCCCCTGGGTCCCCTCCCAGCTGGACATACCCAAAGCACCTCGCCAGGGAGGCGTCCAGGGGGCATTCTAGACAGATGCCCAAACCACCTCAACTGGCTCCTTTCCATGCAGAGGAGCAGCAGCTATACTTTGAGGTCCTCCCAAATGTCTGAGCTTCTCATCCTGTCTGCAAGACTGAGCCCAGACACCCTCAGAGGGAAGCTCATTTCTGCCACTTGTATCAGCAGTCTGATTCCTTCAGTCATTACCCAAAGCTTGTGAGGTGAGGGTAGAAATGTAGATCGACTGCTAAATCAATAGCTTCACCTTCCAGCTCAGCTCTCTCTTTACAAGAAGAGAATGGTACAACATCTGCATAACTGCTGACTGTGCACCAATACACATGTTGATCTCACACTCCCTTCTTCCCTCACTCATGAGCAAGATGCCGAGATACTTAAACTCCTCTGTTTAAGGCAGTGACTCCTCCCCATCCTAGAGGGGGCAATCCACCCATTTCCAGTTGAAATCAGTTATGATTTCAGTCACAACAATTATCTAGCAACCACGAATCAGGGCAAAAACAGGTCTGTCTATTTGTGTGTCTGTGTGTTTTTGTCTGTGTCTGTTTGTGTGAAATTCTCTCTGCCTGTGTGCCTGTGTTTGAGTGTCTCCTGTGAACTACTTTTCATACCTTTTGGCAAAGTACAGTACATGGTCCTTGCAGCAGGATCAGCGTTCATTCTTGCTTTGTGACAGGCTACTTTTTCCTTGCTTAAAAGTGGCATTTATTTGAGGAAAAGAGGCTCTATTACTGTATATTGCATTAATTATCAAATAGCAGAAATGTAATAAATTGCATTTTACAGGTGTAAATTTTAATCCTTGAGAAACATTTCTCCAATCAGAGCTTTGATAATAAAGTTGTGAATTAATCACAACTTAATAAAAAAAAATATAACATGGAGGTAAATGACATCTATAATACGAAAACATAGTTCCACTTAGTAAGTTTTTTTCAAATTACATCTTTACTCACTAAAAGTACTAAACTTCTGATATTTGACAAAATTGTTTTCTAACAGAAAGGTTTCAAGGAGTCAAATGGCCTAACCGATTACACCATTTGACAATTCAAATACTGTAAAATCAAATTTAACAGGCATTATCATGGACACTTACGTAAGAACATGACCTTAGTGTGAATGTTTAAAACATATTTTTTAAAGTAAATAGTCATTTTTATCATTATGATGAATTTTCTATATTTTCCAGGGGTCAAATCATTTAACATGTAAACATAAGCATACCTGACCGAACCATAAAAATGTTGAATAATCTTTTTTGAATATATTTTTTTTTAAATATTTCATCTTTTTTTAATATTTTGAAGATCTACTAATCTAATCTAGTCATCAGGGGTTCGTCTGTGTTATATTATTTCCTGTCATAGGGCTTTTCTAGCATAATTTCAACAAAATGGCTAACCAAATGGTTACAGCACCTAATATAAAGGAAGTTGACCAATTCTCAAGTTATATATAATATTCAGAGTACTAGTTTTCCATTATTTTTATTTTCTATTAAACACTTATAATGTAAGATTATGGCAAACTATCTGACAGGGAGTTTTATTGAGAGTTTCACCTTTTTAGACCTTTAATTATTTGATACAAAGTTGGTACAGTTACACCATGTGATGACCAGTCGGGAGGGTGAGCGATGTAGCAGGCAAGAGAGACGTAGAAGCAGTCAATACGGGGTTTAATGTGGACAAAACAGCAAACCACGTCAAAACACGTCAATGACGGACTGAGCAAAACAGACTTGAACGCGGAATAATATACACAAGATTAGACAAAACACAGGACAAAGGTGTTCACAATCTGGAATTAACATGAGGTAATGAGGGGGGCGTGGCACACAGGAGGATCAGATGAGCAGGTCATGAGAGACCACATTGGCATTTTTTTTTTATCATCCCCCAAATATTTCTCAAAATTGACCAAAACCAGATATTTTAGACTAGGCTAAGAAAGTAGTTATGCAAGTATTGTAAAAGTTAAAAAATTCTTTTCAAAGTTTAATGCTTTTAAATTTAACTAAACCACATGGTCGCAAAAGAATCAGTGTCACATCATTGACCCAAATATTGCTGTGTTCCAGTCAAGTTGGAGGTCAGAATTTCCTAGTTAAAAAGCCTCTAGTTCCAAGCTAAAGCCATTCCCTGAGCCACAATACCAGATGTAGACAATCAACATGGCCAACCACCGTAATATAATTTTATAATATAATCGTGCTAGTTGTTGTTAATAATTGTTATTGTCCATCCATCCATCTTCCGAAACTGCTTATCCTATTCAGGGTCACGGGGTTCTGATGCTGATCCCGGAGGCTACAGGTGCAAGGCAGAGAACAGCCCAGGATGGGGTGTCAACCCTTCACAGCGCACACTCACATAACATTCTGTTGGTATTGTATAAAATTAAAATATGATTTTATAAGCATTTCACATATTATAAACTGAGAATAGTATACAAAAGCATAAGCACGATAACCCTGAATGGCTGATTAAATAAAAATCACACATTCAGCTTGTTTTGCACTGCTAAGGCTATCCATGAACATGTAGCTAAAACAGTTAGCTGTATTTGCAATTTATTTTGACATACATCTACATACATATTTTTTATTTTATTTGTAGTCTTTTTTTTTGCAGTGTAAGATAGGAAGAATGACTCTATATGGCTTATTTATTACACAGGTTAACAGGTCATTTTCATCAGAGGTAATTTTATGTGGCTTTTGTAGTGTTTTTCATAGTGATTTCAAATCTGTGTTTAGTTTTTCTCTAGCACATCAAGTTTCTGTGATGCAGCTATATGTAGCATGACATTATGCACATGTGGTCTGCCTGAGTATATTACAAGAGCTGTCTGTGTTCTTTATCTTATAGACAACATCACTGTTCTCTAGGCGACTAGATATTGATTTATGTTTTATTGACACTTGTCTAGTTGCGATTTGAGTATAATTAATTTAACCTAGTACACATGTCTTGTGTATACAACTTAGTAGGAAACATAGGTAGTTGTGCCTCTGGCTTCATTTTGCTTACGTGTGCTTCTCAACAATTTTTTTTTATCATTTCTCGAATTGTTGCACAAGAAATACTAAATCTAACTCTCGAGTCTGAATTCTGGGTCATCGTCCTGGAAATCGAAGGTGGCGGTAACAGACAGCATCTGCTGTGTTGGCTTTCAGTTGTTATCATGCCTAAAAAATTGTATTAATCATCCAGACAGTTTCTGTCATGTGTGTGGTTCATTCACAACGAAAGCACAACGTCGCCAAATCACTGCAGATCTTAAGAAGATATACAAATCATACTTTGGCTGTCCACCTGGAGACCAGGATAAATCTTGAGCTCCACATGTCATCTGTACCAGCTGTTCGAATGCTCTGCGTGACTGGCTAAATCAGTGAAAGGCAGCAATGCCTTTGGGAATTCCAATGATGTGGAGGGAACCGCGAGATCATCTCATCGGCTACTTTTGCCGCATGAATACAAGTGGATTCTCAGCTAAGACTAAGCACAGATTTCTATGTCCCAGCCTAGATTCCGCAATCAGGCCTATTTTTCATGACGATTCATTGCCTGTTCCTGTACCGCCATTTGATGGTCTTGATTCTGTAGAAGGTGCTGAGGAGTCCAGACATGGTGTACACAAGAAAATCAAACTCAAAGCATTTTTGAAGAAATAGAGGTGGTTAACAAACACTTTTCAATTCCTTTATGCTCACTGTCTGTTTATTTGATTTTGCTCTAAAGATATTGTACCCTATACTACAGTGACGCTTTTGTTTTAGTACACAATACTTGCAATTACGGTATTAACTAGCATTATTAAAACAGAAATGGAATCAGCGTGAAAAACTAATTTGGAAAAATGTGTTTTGGTCTCTGATGATTAAAAAAAATGTTTTTTTTTTGTTGTCCTGTGTTATTCACAGTAATTGCTGCTCTGGAAACTGCCATGTTGTCTGATGTCACTACACCCACTTCTCAGTGAAGTCAGGGCATGTGAAATTGGCCTAAGTTTCCCAAAAGGAGCTTCAACTTCAACAGCTGTTCCTTAATCCTGTTTCAGATAGGAGGTTGGACAATTTCAAGTTCTGAAATGCCTAGAACACAGCATATGTACCTGTACGAGTGGGAAGGCCTGGGCTTAAATATACTAGACACTATACACAGTGCCACACTTTCTGAAGCAAAGTCCTGCTCAATATTGTGTTTGCACTGTATATATTGTTTTTGCATCTCTTTGGCACTGTATGTTTGTATCTGTGCAACCGTGTACCTCACTGCTGTATGCAAAACCATTACCCACTTGAATCAAGGAAGTATATCTCATGCCTCAAATGTAGATGTTTAATTCCCACAAAATGTTTAATGCCTGCAGATTCCAGTTGCCAGGTTCAGGTCTAATAGATGTCCACAGTGTTCCTCATAATTGAATTATATTCCTCCACGTCATACTTGTCTGCACTGCATTATCCAGCACTCTTATATGCAGCTGTGGGGCTTTATCAATGAGGTTACAATGAGGTTACAGCCTGAGCATGTAGCAGACAGCTATGTGCCTGTGGACACTTCAGTAAGAAAATCAGTGCCATGTTACGAAAGCTGATTATCAGACCCACAATCCAAAGCTTATTATCACCTCAACAAACCAATGCTGATCATCACTGCAACAAACCAATGCTGATCATCACTGCAACGAACCAAAGCTGATTTTCACCCCAACAAACCAATGCTGATCATCACTGCAACGAACCAAAGCTGATTTTCACCCCAACAAACCAAAGCTTACCATCACGCCAAGAAAGCAAAACTGATCATCACCCTACAAACCAAAACTGATCATCACCCCAATAAAAGAAAGCTGATTGTCACCACACCAAACCAAAGCTGATCATCACCCCCAACATCCATCCATCCATCCATTTTCCAACCCGCTTAATCCTATTGGGTCGCGGGGGGTCCGGAGCCTATCCTGGAAGCAGGGAACAACCCTGGACAGGGGGCCAGCCCATCGCAGGGCACACTCACACACACACCATTCACACACACACGCACACCTACAGGCAATTTATCAACTCCAATTAGCCTCAGCATGTTTTTGGACTGTGGGGGGAAACCGGAGTACCCGGAGGAAATCCCACGACAACACGGGGAGAACATGCAAACTCCACACACATGTAACACAGGCGGAGACTCAAACCCAGGCCCCAGAGATGTGAGGCAACAGTGCTAACCACTGAACCACCATGCCGCCCCCCGTCACCCCAACAAACAAAGTTAATTGTCATCCCCTCAAACCAGGCTAATCGTGACCCCCACAAACTAAAGCTGATCATCACCCTCACAAACCAAAACTAATTATCACTCCCACAAACCACAGCTGATTATCACACTCACAAACCAAAGCTGACCATCATCCCAAGAAACCAAAGCTGATAATCACCCCCACAAACCAAAACTGATCATCACTCAAACAAACCAAACCTGATCATCACACCAACAAAGCTGATCCTCCCCCCAACCAAAGCTGATCATCATCCCCACAAACCAAAGCTGATCATCATCCTGCAAAGCTGATCCTCACCCACTCAAATCAAAGCTGATCATCACCCCCACAAAGCTGAGCCTCCCCCCCCTTCAAACCAAATCTGATCATCACCCCCACAAACCAAAGCTGATCATCACACCAACAAAGCTGATCCTCCCCCAACCAAAGCTGATCACCACCCCCACAAACCAAAACTAAACATCACCCCCACAAAGCTGCTCACACCCCTATAAACCAAAACTGATCGTCACCCACACTGACCAAAGCTGATCACCTCCAAGACTAAACTAAAGCTCATCACCACTTCAACAAACCAAAGCTGACCTGAAACTACCCAGCACCTTCTTGAACATGATTCAAAGCTAGTTCGCAACTCTGTACATGAACCAGAAAATGTCCGAATATCAGAAAAACATCCTTTGGTCGCACTTTTAATCACTTTCAGTTCCAGTGAATGATGATTTTGCTCAGGCTCAATTTGACCAGTCAGTCTTACAGGTGAGCACCAGTCTAACCAGTCAAATCCAGCACTCTAATATTATGACATCACCACAAATTCAGCTGACGGGACCATAAACAATGATACACACTCACAGATAAACACTGCTAAGGGGGCTAGCCTACCCAGAATGACAAGCATTACGTCTCAGGCCCTGCATCACTCTAAATACAGTGTCCTCTGACGTTTGCATCCAGCTGGTGGTTTTGCTGACCAGCGTCTGGGTACTGACGCCGTTCTGGACAGACAAGTCAGCGTGGCCTGTTTACTGCTGAGTACATATGGATTCAGGCTGATTGACCTCGTTGTTCTTACATTGAGCTGAAGCACAAGTCTGTCCTTTAGAGAGTGGGATCAGGATGGAAGAGGGTGAGCACCCCCTGCTGGTGAGCCTCTGCAGTCTATGTGGGAAGTTGCATCAGCGGTGAGCTCAGTCCCCCTCTCCTGCAGGAGTGTCTCAGCTGTGATGAAAATAGCTCCTTTGCTCTGAGAGGTGAAGGGTGAGGGATGCAGAGGCAGGCGGCTGATGCCCGATCGATGCTCGTCACAGCATGATGCCCAAACGGCACTTCTGCAGCATCTGATTCTCACACAGGACTGGTCCCTGTCCACGAGCAATCAGAGCCTCTCACACATTACAGCAGCTAAAGAACCGAGGAACACCCCCCCCCACACACACACACACACACACACACACACACACACGACCCACCCCACCCAGCCCCAGCCCTCAGCGTGTCAAGGCATGTATGCTGTGCATTTACATGTTCATGTTCATGCAAGCAGCTGACGCCAAACCCTCCCCCCAGTTCCTTACCTTGCGTTTGCGGTCCCTTGACCGACTCCTCTTCCTGTTCAGCTCCTCCTCCCTCTCCCGCTGCTCCTGGGCCGCTTGTTCCGCTAGGTCCTTAGTCTTCCGCAGCTGCTTGGCGGCTTGCGCCATGGCGCCCCCGTTTCTTCCTCCTCCTCCTCCTCCTCCTCCTCAGAGCCCCTGAGAGGGGTCACTGCCACGCAGCTCTCGCTCCTGAGACCCTTACAGTCCCCTCCTGTCCGTATCTGTCGCTTCCCTTGTTTTGCTCTCTCCCCTCGTTCCTCTGTGATCCCTGATGCGGTTTCTGTACGCTCTCCCTCCCTCCCTCCCTCCCTCGCTCGCTCGCTCCCCTCCCTCTCCGTTTCCCTCTCCCTCACTCTCGCTCACCGCACATACCTCTCCTTTCTCCCATCCACTGTATGCGTGTATCTCAGCTGTTTGATGCAGAGGGGGGTCACTCCCTGCCTGACCAACCCCCTCTCAGCATCTCAGCCCCTGTCCTGGGCTCTGCTTTGTCGCACTGGGCTGCTGTGCTGCAGGTGCTGCAAGCCGGTGGCTGAAGCTGTGTGCTTCCCTAGCTGCCTAACAGTGCTGGCTACGTGAAGTAGAAAGAGTCTGATGCTAAGAGCTGTTTACATTGTGTAGCCGAGGTTGTGTGGTACCTGCTGTACTGGCTGACTCTGAGGCTATTGGCTAACTCTAAGGGTGCCAGCTGATTCTGTGTATGCCAGCTAACTCTAAGGATGCCAGTTCTGAGGGTGCTGGATTACACTGAGGGTACCGACTAACTCTGAGGGCACCAGATGACTCTGAGTGTGCCAGGTGACTCTGTGGGTGCTGGCTGACTCTGAGGGTGCCAGGTGACTCTGTGGGTGCCAGCTAACTCTGAGAGTTTGTGCTGTTCCTTCAGGCTGGGACACACACACACGTGCGCGAACACACATGCACACACACACACACACACATTTGCGCGAACACACGCACACATACACACACTCACTCTGCTCAAAGTGCTATTCCAGTCCACACCGATTCCTGCCCCCGCCCCCCTCTGCAGTGCACATGAATGTAACAGGAGTAATTGAGTAACTGAGCATGTCGGTGCCTGTACTCTGTGGGGGGGGGGGGGGGCTGCGGCTGTGGCTGCAGCAGGTCCGTGCTGTTCTGCACCGTTGTGTGTTTGGATGTGTGGATCCCCCCCCCCCCCAGGTCTGAGCCCCTCTGCATTGCTGCTGACGTAGGCAAGAGAACAAGCCTGTGCTGACAGGCTCTGTGCTTCCTCTGTGAAACATGCAGGCACACGTGCAGAGCCTCATCTGCCACTGATCTCTGTCTTATTTACTCAGACGCATGCACCATTTCTGCGTGTCTCACGCTACTGTGTTCACATTGTGTTTCTCTCTCATTCATAATCAAGACCCCAAATGCGGAGGCGAGTGGGTGAGGGAGGGAGGCAGGGACGGGGGGGGGACGGGGGGGGAGCAGGCTCCATGATTTATTTCAGACAGTCTCCCGCTTCCTCTCTCATCTCCTCATTGCTCATTGTCCATCGCTCTCTCCTCTCCATTTTTTTTTATATATCCATTGTATTTAAAGCCAAATTTTTATTATTGTTGTTGTTTGTGGTTGTGTTGATTTTGTATTGTTTTTTATGTCTGCTCTAGCTATTAACCTTTGTAGTTAGACACAGGTGTATACTGACCTGATAAGACTTTTAATTGCCCACAGATGCATGCTGGGATATAGCTGATTAGATCTTTAATTGGTCACAGCTGCATGCTGGGATACATGTGATGATATCTGTAATAAGATACAAATGCATGCTGAGATATACCTGGGAATATCTCTAAGTCATAGTTGCATGCTGGGATATTGCTGATATCTGTTGTCAGCCACAGATGCATGCTAGGATATACATGATAATATCTGTATCAAACCCTAATGTATACTGAAATTTACCTGATGATATCTTTAATCAGAGACAGATGCTTTTTGGAATATAGCAGTGAAATGATAATCCCAAAAAAGCAAGCAGCACTATGGAAATCAGAATTTTTGATTGACAGGTGTAACTTGTGCAGTGGATTGTGCCTCGCAGCTGTGATTCTGACTGACAGCTGTCACTCTTGCAGTGGATCTGCCTGGCAGCTGTGATTCTGACTGACAGCTATAAATCCTGCAGTGGACTGTGCCTCGCAGCTGTGATTCTGACTGACAGCTGTCACTCTTGCAGTGGATCTGCCTGGCAGCTGTAGTCGTGACTGACAGCTATCACTCTTGCAGTGGATTCTGACCTGCAACTGTGATTCTGATTGACAGTTGTCACTCATGCAGTGGATTCTGACCTGCAGCTGTGGTTCTGATTGACAGCTATAAATCCTGCAGTGGACTGTGCCTAGCAGCTGTGATTCTGATTGACAGCTGTCACTCTTGCAGTGGATCTGCCTGGCAGCTGTAGTCGTGACTGACAGCTATCACTCTTGCAGTGGATTCTGACCTGCAACTGTGATTCTGATTGACAGCTGTCACTCATGTAGTGGATTCTGACCTACAGCTGTGATTCTGATTGACAGCTGTCACTCATGCAGTGGATTCTGACCTGCAGCTGTGGTTCTGATTGACAGCTGTCACTCATGCAGTCTGTGATTTCCTTCATCCTCACAGGAGCCTAAACGATGCTTCTTCCTCTCAGTACCACCATCTGCTGTGTGAGTGAGAGGATTTTCACTGCTATGGCAGCTCGATAGCCTGTATGACCAACGCAGACAAGATGAAATCTCTTAAGCACGGTTCCCCCACTTCTTTGGACAAACGCCTCAAGGGAAATAAATGGGACATAAAAATATTTTGAAGCTTCCTTTCTTTTTATTTATGTATGTAGGCAATAAAGATTTCAGCTGTATTATATAGCCCCAGGTGTCTTAATGTGACCATAATGCAGAGAACAGCCACTGAGCTCTGAAGAGCACAAGGGCAGAGAGGAGGTGCACAGCTTGGCAAGCAGGGCCCACAGCGTCCTAATGCAGCAGCTCCTTGCTTTGCGGCTCTGCAGTGCCACCTAGTGAACACTTCACAGTGAATTGCCACATGTGCCAACGTGGCCTCACTTAACAGGATGTGGGATGGATTACCGGGTATTTATTCCTTGGATGAGTCGTGTTTGATTTCAGTGTGATGTAAACAGAGACATGAAATGTTTCATCATAGTTTAATACATATGCAATCACAGTTTAATACATATGCAAACAGAAAACAGCAGAAAATCAGTTTGCCAATTACACATCCTGGATTCTTCCACAGAAGCACAAACCTTCTCTGATCCACGTCACAATACAGGGGAACCTGAAGCAGCACACCTTTCTTTAACCTTTCTGTACATGGGACATTCAGGAAACACTGTTACATAGGCTACCATGCGTCTTTAGTCACCCAGCATATATACATTATATATATATATACATATATATTTTAAAATCAAGCTGCAAACTTTTATTGTATACCTCTTCCCTAAACATTCAGAATTTCCAAATGAATTCAACTTTTTACATCATTTCAAAATAATCTGGGACACTGACATGCTCAGTTCCTCAGTTGCTCTGCAGACGGGGACGGGGTGCAGCAATCAGTGTGGACAAGCTGCAAGTTGCTCTTTTCACATGCAGCGTGCTAAAACTTCAATTAATTCATTAATTTTCAAGAAATAATAATTGTTTGAAAATGTTAACATTGTAAAAATGTAAAACCTTATGCCCATTTAAAATCATTCTCCAATCAAAATCACTTACACATAATGATACTGTACTGTATGTTTCATAAAGGCACTTGTATAGCAAAGCACCTGCCTCTTAGAATATGCTGACACCAGTTTTGTTACATCCGGATGGGTACAGTGATCAAAATCTATTATCATTCATATATTATCCACAAAACAAGCTAAATTGGGCAAACGTTGTAAAAATTGCCACTAGGGAACGTCCCATTCACATCTTGCACTTTGGGGACGAGGAATGGCAGTGGGGGGAAAAATGCTAAAAAAGAGCTAAAAAAAGTTTTGACTTATTTCAGTGATACTCTAATTCTGACAGAAGGAGATGAAATGATGTGGAAAAGTACTTAGGAAGGTCATATAAAAAAAACATACACTTTACCACGATCAGCACCCAGTACTTTATTGGCAAATAAATCACCATTAAACAATTTTAAGCTATTTTGTCATGCATTTCGTAGCAAGTTGTTGTGGATAACAAGTACATGACATACCATGGGAAAAGCATCCTCACTGAAATAGATGAGCCCAGGAGTGGGTGTGTCACATGCTAACGACCCAAGGTACGTACATAAGGGTTACAGTGTTTGTCTGATGGGATCATGTATCACCAGACCTGCCCCAGGGCTAATGGGTGGAGATAATATGCAGTAAATAATGCAACTGCATGTGGTTTGTACTGTCAATGTCTCCCTGTCTGCTTGGTAAACATTTTCAATATAGTCAAATATCTGCAGTTAGTGGACCATGACATGAGGATGATAGATGCTGGAAATTTCCGGGTGCTCTGGTCACGCCGTGCCTATAAATGCTCCCCGGTACAGGTGTAGCCAGATGTGAGTTCTGAGGTGAGACGCCAGCATGCTGAGAGTGACTGTGATTCTCCTCATCCTCGCTGCACTCAGCGTGGGCTTCAACGGTATGTCAGCACAGCTGGACCTCTCACTTATTTCATTACGGTCTATCTTTGCACTTCATTAGTATTCAATAGGGTCATCTTTGGACCACAACACTATGATGCAGACTGTTCAGTCAGTTGACAATGGTGGGTCTTCCTAGATAAAACACATGCTGTCAATTTAACCTTGAATGTTGCTTTGTATGCAAATGCTGTAAAAATATTGTAAGGCCAGGGAAAAAGTTGCCTGACTGGGGAGACAGACAGCAGGACACAGTACCTCACTTCGTGTTTCCGCTTTTGTTAACCCGCATGAACCACAACGATAGCGTACTGGTGTTCGGGCGCACAGGCGTATCTAAAGCCAGGCATGCCGTAAATTGTTCATGCATGCGTTAAATAATCATTGTACGTTCTGTTTTCAGGGCTGAATTAAGCTTATCGTTATAAACGTTAAATTGCTTATCACTCAGATCGCTTCGTTTAGTTTACATAGCACTTAATCGTTTTTTTCAGTTCCAATTGTACAAAGAAGTGCTTAACCATTGCATATGTTATTATAATTTACATATAAAAAATAAACGACGATTTAAAAAATAGATGTATTCAAGTACTTTATTGTCATTGAGTAACGTGACGAAATTTCGTGTCAACCTCACGTTGCATTTAAATTCCAATGTTAAATAGTTCAGATATATAACAATACAATAAATAAAGTGTGAACTAAAAACTGAGTAATCATATAAAATATGTTCAAAATATTGGCAAGATGCCATATATGTTAAAGCAACCAGGATGGATTATTATTGCATAAATGCACAGCAGTATAGATTATTATTGCATTTTAGTAAACAGTTATTACACACTACTTACATTACCAACATTAATTATACATGATCAATGAAAACGATTTCAGATTGAGGAGATATACGAGTTCAATAAGTTTATAGCAGTTTTAAAAAAGTTTTTTTTTGTCTATTTGTAGCATACAAATTGATCTGAAATGCCTGCCTGATGGGAGAAGCTCAAACAAGCGTCGTGAAATGACTTTTAATTAAGCAGAGAGCGCGTGCGCGAGACAAATCGGATAGGGATTCGTGTCGACGTGACGTCGACGTAAATACGCAGTGGCATCCACATTTGTTCCTTGCAGCAAGTTTGCCTGTTGTGTCATTTTGGACCAAAAACAGTACTTATGTCCTTATTCATACCTTCATCAATTAGCTGGTTGCAAATGTGAATCCCTCTCTGGCGACTTATACCAGTTCATGACTTATGGTGTTAATCCTCCTGCCATCGATGAAGAAGCACTTAAAATCTGTGAAGGGGCAATTTGTGTACCATTATAACTCAGGATTGTCATGCTTTTCTACTGAATACCCATTGTTTCCATCTACAGCTCAAAACAGCGATGCAGCAAGTGATTCTGGTAAGTTCAATGATAATAAATGTTGATAATAAAAAATGAGCTTTCATACAAGCGCATATATTCTTATCCCAAATATATAATAAAATGCACCTGTCACCTTATCCAGTGGTGGAAAAAGTATAATTCACTTGAGTACAAACAGGCATAAATACACCCCATGGGTGTATACATACACACATATATATATATACGTATATACATATACATATATACATATATGTGTATGTATATATATATGCAAAAGTCCAGGCATGGCAGTGTTGTATTTTCCAATCTGAACATGCGAAAATGAAATGCTAGTTTTATAAGAACTTCAGAAATATGATACACCATCGTGTTATCAACCAGCAACAATGATTAATGCTGAAAAGCACATCTAAGCTGCAGCATGCGCTTTCAGCCACATGAATTAACAATAATTCTAGCATTGATACATGCGTCAGGGTGTGCGATTTGATGATATAAATCCATTTATGATAGAGAAAAAAAATATTATTTTAGTTGATATCTATTTGTATTGTTTTGTTGTGTCTCAAATTTCCCAAATTGTCACTTTCCAATCTGTGGTCGCATGCGCAATAGGTCTCACGCATGCGGACACTGCGCAACATTTCACAGTCGTCCCTGATCTTTATCGCGCATGCTCCAAAAGTTGATGGTTTTCAATTAACCTTTTTATGCTTTACACATTAAGATTTTATATTTTCTAACGTACTTCATTACAAATTTGCACAAAGGTCCTAAATGAATGAAAGAATTAGCAAATAATTTATTTGTTGAGTAAATTATTTAAAATGTAATAAGAAATAGATCTCTCCATGTGGTCAGTTCTTATAAACCATTAATTCATTGAATTTACAGAAAATGTGCTTATTGGGATATGAGACTTTGGTCATATCGCAAAGCCCTTTGTGTATGATTAAATAAAACTTAATGGTCACAGGAAGCAAATTTTCCAGGATGGATCAATAAGTGTTGTATGTAGTGCAAACTGTATAGCAACAAATCTCTCAATTGCAAAAATAAAAAAAATGTCATATTCCATCGTGTTAACTGAAAGTAGGTTTACATGATTAACCAGCTACAATGATGTCTGCTGAAAAGCACATCCAAGATGAGCATATGCTGTCAGCCACAGAAATTAACAATAGTTGTAGTATTGACATACGAGTCAGGCTCTGCAATACAAGGATATATATCATGTAATGACAGAAAAAGTCTATCATTTCAAGTCATATCTATTGTTTATTTTGTTATGTAGCACCAGGCCAGCTACAGTGACAGTCACACAATTACCTTCCTGCAGCAGTGTTTATAATTTTGTTGTTTTTGCTGTTGTCAAATTAATACCATTTGTTCTCTGTACAGCTGGAAGCAGTGATGAGTCAAGTGAGTTCAATGATATTAAATACTGATAATAACAAGAAACGTTCACACTATCGCAGAGATTCCTAAACCATATCTACAGTAACATGTGCTTGTTATCCAGTGGTGGAGTACTTAGTTAAGTAAAAGTAAAAAAAAAAATACTTTAGTATAAGCTGAAGTACCCCAATGGTCTTTCTACTTAAGTAAGAACATGCTTGGAAGGATATTTAAAGTGTTAGAGTAAAAGTACTTGAAACTGTATGCCCTGATGCAACTGTATACCACAGCATTAAGTGCATCTAATGTACATATCTGAGCCTGTGTGCCTGTAATCAGAAGGTCGGCGGTTCAAACCCAGCCTCAGCACGCCTGTGGGTCCTTGAGCAAGGCCCTTAACCCCCAGAGAGACAGTAGAGTAGACAGTATATATATTCGCTGTAAGAGATATTAAAGTCAAGAGTGTCGCATACAGTCATATGCTTACATTCTTGATCCACAGAATCATACACCAGACCAGCAACAATGACAGTCACACACTTACCTTCCTGCAGCAGTACTGTATGTATAATTTTGTTGTTATTGCTGTTGTCAAATTAATACCCTTTGTTCCCTGTACAGCTGGAAGCAGTTATGACTCCAGTTATTCTGGTGAGTTCAATGATATTAAATACTGATAATAACAAGAAATGTTCACAATATCACAAAGATTTTTAAACCTCTGACGACTGCAACCAGCTTCAAGTAACAGGGATTTACTTTGATGAGACAAGATCAGAAATCTTAGCATCATCTGTCCAATTACCTACCTTCCTTTCACTGTCGTCATCCGAATAAAAAAAAAAAACACAATGTAATTGTATAATGTAACATAACACTAAGTAAAAATGTAGTAAAGTAGATAGAATAAACATTTGCTGCAAGATGTAACGGAGTAAAAATGAAAAGGATCCGTGGTTAAATCTACTTAAGTACCAATATTTGAAATAGGCACTTAAATACAGCATGAAAGCAAATGCACTTCATTACTTTCCACCACTGAATTTATCATTATCTCTTCATGAAAAGAGTTTACTAATTGCTGCTGTGGTTGAAATTTAACATTAACCTGAATTGGGAGAATGGTAGTGTAATTCATGCTCAGTCTAAACCAGTTCTGTCTTGTTGTCACATGCAAAGATGATTTTTCAACCATCCCGACATCAACTGTTGAGGAATCCCCGTCCCCAACTGAAATAGGTGAGCAGATAATGTTGACAATAACTTCGGCTTAACACAGAACTAGCTGTGATGGTATAGACCACAGGTGTCAAACTCCAGTCCTGGAGGGCCGGAGCCCTGCACATTTTTGGGTTTCCCCTCATTTAACACAGATGATTCAACTCCTTGTGCTAATTATTATACAGCTGTTGAGCGGAATCATTTATGATGGAACAGAGAAAGAACTAAACTACCGGCCCCCCAGGACTGCAGTTTGACACCCCTGGTATAGACAAAAAACTAAAGTTTGTTTACAGGACAAGTACTAAATTAGTAGGACTCAACATTTGTTTTACAGCATTACGTACACATCAGAGCTACCAGGCTACAAAGGAAAAGTTTAAAAAATAATTGAATTAGTTAAAACTTTGAATGAGCCATAGGGTTTCGGGGTTATGGTGTGTGGTTATGGGAAATGGATTGGACTGGTCTGCGTTTGGGGTCCAATTTGATATGCTTCCTTGAGGCGCAAAATGTCAAGAGGTGCAAGTTAGAGCTACACTCAGACATTTACATTCCTGACCCACAGAGTCACACACCAGGCCGGGTTGAGGGACAGTCACACACTTACCTTCCTGCAGCAGTGCGTTGTGTTTTGTTGTTATTGCAGTTGTCAAATTAATACCCATTGCTTCCCTGTATAGTTGGAGATTCCTATTATGACCTTTTTGGTGAGTACAATGATTTTAAATACTAATAAGAAGAAGATACTTTCACACAATCAACCTGACTTGGGATAATGGTAATATAATTCATGCTCATTCTAAATCACTTCTGTTCTGGTGTCTCATCTAAAGGTGATTATTTTGGATTCCTGAGATCAGCTGTCCCCGAATTCCCGTACCCAACTGGAATAGGTGAGCGGATAAGGTTGACAATAATTTCGGTTTAACACAGAACTAGCTGTGATGGTATAGACAAAAAACCTATATTTTGTTTATAATAGTAACCCAGTTTGTTTACAGGACAAGTACTAAATTAGTAGGACTCAACATTTGACATTTTACATCAGAGCTATCAGGGTACAAAGGAAAAGTTGAAAAAATAACTAAATTAGTTAAACCTTCTCTCCTGGAACCAACACCTTATCGTGGTGGAGGGGTTTGTGTGTTCCAGTGATCCCAGGAGCTAAGTTGCCTGGGGCTTTATGCACCTGGTAGGGTCACCCAAGGCAAACAGGTCCTGGGTGAGGAACCAGATGAAGTGCGGCTCACAAGACCCCTTATGAAGAGTTATAACAAGGATCCACGATTTCTCTTGCCCGGACGTGGGTCACCGGGGCCCCCCCCTGGAGCCAGGCCTGGGGGTGGGGCTCGATGGCGAGCGCCTGGTGGGCAGGCCTGCAC
>JAODKE010000125.1:31089715-31103039 GCA_026779605.1 Mormyrus hasselquistii
AGTCTTTCACCCTTTGTTGGAATCACCATTTTTGGCACCAACAATCACATAACACTTTTTAAAAAATCGTAGCTTCTTAAAGTTTACGCGGAAATTAAGTAATCCTCTTGACCATGTCTGCGTACTGTAGTTGTTCACCAGCACCAGTCTCTCGGAGCAACCATGTCTTGACTCTTTGCTCCAATTTGCAGAGTCACACCTCATGTAGAAACATCCGGAACAGCAACGCCTTAGTTTGAACAAAAGGGGAGATGTTTGTGTTCTGATGTTCTGAACACACCCTGGAACTGAGTGCAGAAGTTCACCAGAAAGAAACGTGAAATCAGCCACACACTAATGTACATATGAAAGGCTAAATAGGCAGCAAAGACAGAAAGGGCTAAATATAGAGTAAGGAACACAGAGAAAGTTAAATATAAAGTAAGGAACAAAAGAAGGGCTAAATATACAGTGTTGAACATAGACCAGGCAAAATTCCAAGTAATAAACACAAGGCTAAATACTGTATGCAGGAGTAAACACAGGAATCCCTTCATGAATCACCGCCTTACTGTGGTGGAGGGGTTAGTGTGTTCCAATGCTCCTGTAAGCTTATGTCATTGGAGGCCACTACCCCAGGAATGCCAAGTTGTCCTAGATGATTGGCCAGACTAAGGGTGATTCAAAAGACCCTTATTCATAACTTTTGTGGATAGAATTTCAAGTTGCAGACAAGGCATGAAGGGTGTCTGGTTCAGTCCGGTTGGTTTCATTGGGCTGGGACCTGCATTATGCACTGGACTGGTTTGCAACCAAGTGTGAAGCAGCTGGGATAAGGATCGGCACCCCCAAATCAGAGGTCATGGCTCTCATCTGAAAAAAGAATGGATTGCCCCCTCCAGACTGGAGGGAGGGGAGAGATAGGGACAATGTAGCAATCTGTCATCGTAAAGAGAGATCTGAGCCAAAAGGGGAAGCTGTCCATTTACCAGTCATTCTACGTAAGATCATGAGCTCTGGGTAGTGACCAAATAAATGATACCATGAATGCAAGTGGCAGAAATAAGCTTCCTTCATATCTGGGATGAGCTCAAAGTAGAGTCAATGCTCCTCCTCATCGAATGGAGGTGGTTCAGGTGTCATACCAGGATATCTTCTGGATGCCTCTCTGGTGAAATTGTCATTTGGCCTGTAAATCCAGCTCGAAGGACTCGTCTTGGGGGAAGCATGCGGCATAACCTCCAGCTCCTTGGGCGCCTCAACAGGTGGCTGCCCTTTGCAGACAACTTACTCTACAAAAAGAGCAAGTTGAGGGAGACATAAAAATTATTTCCCCACGGTGATCAATAAAGTTCCATTATTTATTTAAACCCATTGGAGAACCTGGAGAAGATGGAGGAGGTGGCTGGGGAGAGGGAAGTCTGGGTATCCCAGTTCTGACTGATACCCCTGTGACCCAGACCCAGCTGAGTGGCAGAAAATAGATAGGTAAGGTATGGATATGGATGGGTAAGGTTATGCATTTGCATTGCCTATGTAGGTGCTCACTTCAAGTTCAGATCCTTGCCCATGGGTCTCAGAGCTGTTAATGGAAGGGCAGCCACTCACTCTTGATCTTATCTGGACCCTCTATGCTCAGCAGCAAATTCATTCACAAAATGAAAACACTTCTCATGACCCTCATGACTTTCAAGAAACATCTTAAGACCCCTCTGTTCCAGAAACACCTCAGTTAACTTCATCCTACCCTAACCCTCCCAAGTTCACTGTCTTCACTGCTCTTCTATTGAAATGGTTTCACTTCGCATTCCTGGATTCTCTCTTCTTTTAGTTCCTATTTTAGTTCAGTTCCTATTAGATTCTCTTAGTGTTTTTATATAAATGGCTTTTCACATCTCTGTATAGCTCTTGTTCCCGTAACTATCTTGCACTGTTTCTGGTCACTCACTGGAAGCTCAATCTCACAGCACTGGTATCTAACTGACATTTTCTTAAAGGGTGAGGATGTGGCACTGGACCAGTGGCATTAAGCACATTATGTAAACCCCATTAGACTATCAGCATCACATGACATTAACTGATTATTCAGCACCTGGGGAAACATCAGAGCCTATCAAACACTGTGTCATTGTGTTGTAGCTCTTTAAGTCCCACTTAAAACCAGACTCCATTGTTTCACTTGACAGGTCTGGCAGTGGGACAATATTGTCACCCTCTATTTTCTGGGTGGTACAAGCTATTATTTTTAATGTGACGTTATATCGGCTAATGGCTGCAGTTCGTGCCTGGGAAATGTTCCAAATTGGTGACCCACCATGTGATGTGGGTATGTCTGGGATACACCTACATGCGCCGCAGTTTGCAGGACCCACCGGACGTTGTGGTCAGGCCGTGCGTATAAAAGCTCCCCGGTACAGGTGCAGTCAGATTCGAGTTCTGAAGCGAGACGCCAGCATGCTGAAAGTGGCCGTGATTCTCCTCATCATCGCTGCCCTCAGCGCGGGCTTCACTGGTATGTCAGCATTAGGGAAAACTGATCAGAGGTATCGCTGTTAGTATTCAGTAACACAGCTTTCAGAAAAGATCGATCTGTTCATTTATGGATTCTATGTGAGTATTTTTTTCACCTTAAAAGTGAAAAATTGCTGAATGATATCAACAATTTGGGCTATATTTTGTTGGACTATATTAGTTTTGTTTCATTACAGACTGTTAAACTAGCTGCTAAGAGGAGTACAGCATCTCCCAAAATCAGTGCTGGTCAGTCAGCAATCTGCAGAGATGCAGAATGTGTGGTGGGGGAGGTGGGGGGGCTTACTGGCTCAGCAAGTAGCGCCATTAGGGTGGGGGTCTGAGTCCCACTTCTTCTGCGAGAGTGAAGTTTATACGATCTCCAGACACAGTTTGGAAGGTATTCTTACCTCCAAACAAGGGGGGGGGGGCTACCCACTGTGCCACCCTTCATTATTATTAACATCATTAACATTACCTTTATTCTGCTTTAGTCCCTGCCGAAGACGAACCATTTGGTGAGTAAGCCACCATGCTGTCTTTTTATGTAGCCTACATGGTTTATATACTACTCGTTTTATATAAAGGCACATTATAAACAGTACAGTTCACTTTAAATATATGCAAGCTAATTAGGAAACAGCGGTCTCCTTTTTCGCTTTGCCTCAATCTACAGTTTGATCGCGGTTTCAATTAATGGATGTCAAAGTACCATGCCGGCAATGACCACAAGAGGGAGCACCAAAACGTTGACACAAAGCCAATCTTTCTGCAGATTCTTGTTAGTCAACAAACAGACACGCTCAATACAAAACAGGGTTAGCACGAAGACTTAAAAAGAAGCTCTGCACACTTAAACTTTAATAACATGAACATGTCGAGTTGCAAAATTAACACAGTGACACTATTTTATCATTAACGTCCAGTGATTTTCATTCACTACAGATGAGGCCTGGCAAGCCCCTGGTAAGTTAACATCTAACATCTCTCTCCGTCTGTTTTCCTCTGCATTTACACCTCTCCCAGAGTTTTATATGAAGTAATTAAGGTAATGCCCTCTGTGGCTGGGCAGTGGCCAGCTGTGTTTTCCCCTTTCTATTCCAGGGTAAATTGTACGATTCCTGCATCAGAACATGGTCAGTGGGCCCTCCATGGTGCTCGTCTACACAAAACTATGACCTGGAT
Organism: Mormyrus hasselquistii; assembly: GCA_026779605.1. Classification (NCBI taxonomy): domain Eukaryota; kingdom Metazoa; phylum Chordata; class Actinopteri; order Osteoglossiformes; family Mormyridae; genus Mormyrus; species Mormyrus hasselquistii. Next base: position 31,093,391 of record JAODKE010000125.1, read on the forward strand.
CGGAAATGGCAGTACTGCTACAAAGAAGGTACTACACACATTATACTGTTACTATACAATATTGTGTTACTTCAGGTAATACACACAACTTAGTTTTACAACACAATACTACATTAGCTCAGGTAGTACACACTGTACACTACTGCTATACTGTACTGCATTAGTACTCTGGTAAAACACACATTGAACTATTACTATACAATACTGCAGTAGCTCAGATAATATACAGAATATACTACTCCTATACTGTAATGCGTTAGCTCAGGTAATACACACATTATACTAATAATATACTATACTATACTGAGTTAGCTCAAGCAATACATCCTCCGGGACTAGTCATATATTAGCCTTCCTTTTCAGAAACTCATCATTAAAGCATTAAATATCTTTAAATAAGTAATATCTTGGCACAGAATCATATCACACACTCATTATGTTTTTGGGCTTCAGGGTATGGTTACCTTGGCCGCTTTGACTGATCTGCTGAGGAACTGGAGGGTAAGGAGTGCTCAGTGTGTCAGCAGGGTACTGGGTCACAACCCTTCATAAGTCAGGTGGTGTTGGGTTTCATTGGCTTATACATTCTATAGTAGTAGATATGATGGTTTATGCAGATTTATCCTCTGTTTTGCAAATTTAGGTGCAGATGAAGATGTCTACTGTACAATAATCAAAAAGAAGTTTTTTTGACTGATGTGATTCGTAAACTGATTGAACGCTGTCTTTATAGTACAAATCTCTATTAGAACAAAACTTTCCATCCAATAAAGTAAACTGAAGTGCAGACTTGAACTTCTTGTCTCGGAATCATGGAGTGGGTACTGATGACCACAGAGAAGCCTTCAGAGATGTGCCCAGGATTACGGACCCTTGCAAGCTTACATCTGCAACATAAACAGCCTGGTTCATACAATGGAACTGATCTACGCTTCAACTGCACTGAACAACCAGGCTGCATATAAAATGGCTGAATTTACTGTTTCATTGCAGAAGTACAATGACTATTGGCTATATGACCATCGAAGGACTAACCAAATCCTCCTTATACAATGAAACAAAGTTCAACGTGTAAACAGATGAGGCTGAAAAATCACCGCCTGTGGGTTTTCAAGATGAGAATTTCTCATTATTATTATTATCGTAAAGCCTTCCAATTCACCACTCAACTAAGGGGCGCTTTTCCACCACACCAGGTGCCGTACGTTTGGTACCTCAAGGTGTTGGTTGTCATAAAAACTGGTACCGGCACCAAATGACATCACAACATGAGGTGGGGTATTTTGTACTGAATTTGATAAAGTGCTTAACTACTTCTCGGTTCAGTTGCTATAAATATATGTATTGGACATGTTAGTTTAACAAAAAATAAATAATATGGTGAAAAAAAACTGAATTCGAAAATGGCTTTAGTTGGACTGGAAGATGTGCCTTATTAAATCGTATGATCACTAATCAGTTAGATTAAGATCAGGCTTTTTCTTACCTTCAAGTGGGTACAAATAATATAGCACTGGGAGTTTAAGTCTTGCTAAAACATTTTTACTCTGTCATAGGAAAAAACATGTTTTGCAATTTTAATAACTATTCATTTTCAATATTATATAATACACCGTGTCACGCCCAGCTCCGTGCGATCCTCGTGTATGTCCCCCCCCCTCGTTACCTCATGATTGCCTGATTGTTCTCACCTGTTGCTTGTTGAATTCTGTTTGTCTTGTGTATTTAGTCTGCATCTCAAGCTCAAGATCTCCCCAGATCTGTCATTGTAGTGTTACGTGCCGGTGTATCGTTGTGCTCCCTGACGGCCTATTAAATCCCGTTTGCCCTTCGGTCTGGCTGAGATCGCCTGTGTTTCTGCTCACCTGCTCCACCTGTGACAGCCCGGCTGAAAAAAGTCGCCATTTGAATTTTTAGTTGGACTGCCTTTAGCCTTATTATGGCGCACATGCGTCATGGTGCTGTTTCCACAAGCTGAGGAAGTGCTAACCTGGCCATGCAGCAGATTTAGGTTCTCCACTGACTTCACTTTATTGCTGTATGACATTGCAGAGCTGTTATAATGATCCAGTCTTTGGCTATTATTTGCCAGGGTAGTGTATATGTTTGAAAATCAGTTTAAAGTTTACCTCCGCTGTTTTTTGCATGAGCGCTGCATGTACTCATACCTCAGTCAATAAATCGATTTCCCCTCCCTTGCATGTATACAGTAGTCAGTACAGTATACTGTTTATATGGCGTAGTCAAGCTATAACCGTAACTCGACTTAGCTGTGCATGTAAACTTACTGACAGTAGCGGCAACAACTATGTGGTCATAATTCACGAACCTGGCACTTCTATAGACCCTGCAGTTTGGTAGGAGCCTCTGGCCCATGAGGGTGTGATCGAGCTCCTTTACCAGGATCAAACTCCTATTGCAGCACCAAGTCCCGCGATGCAGCTCAGGGTGCTAGAACCAGGACCTATTGTGAAGTCAAGGAACATGGAGCCACTTTCAATAGTCTGCACACTTCTTCTTTACTTGGTCTTTGGAGATGATAGGACAGCAGGTGGCAGAAGCAGGTACAGTATAGGATGGGAGGAATCAGACAAAGTAGGGAAGTGGGCGGAAGGGGACCCTCAAGTAAGGGGACCCTCAAGTAAGGGGACCCTCAAGTAAGGGGACCCTTAGGGGGGCAGCATGTGGCTCATTGGGCTAAGCCTGTGTGCTTGTAGTCACAAGGTCACCGGTTCAAACCCAGAATCAGCATGTCTGCAAGTCCTTGAGCAAGGCCCTTAAACCCCCCCCCCCCCCCCCCCCCCCCCCCCCCCCCCCCCCCCCCCCCCCCCCCCCCCACCCCCCCCCCACCACCCACACCCACCCCCCCCACCCCCCCCCCCCCCAGGTGGCTGCCCTTTGCAGACAGCTTGCTTGCAATTTTAATACAAAATTTCCCACGGGATCAATAAAGTGATGATTATTATTAACTACTATTTGAGAATAGATAAGGTACTGATGGGGAGTTGAAAGCAGGTAGTAGGAGTAGCGGCAGTAGTGTAGGTGGTGGAGTTGAGGGTGGTTGTTGTCCACGTTGCCCTCTGTCTCCTGGCTACTAGACTTGTAGCCAACGATGGTCCTCATGCCCTCCACACCTCTCTGGTGTTCTGCTGGAGCTTCTGTTCCAACTTCATCCTCTCTAATCTTGACCGACAGCTCTCATTGTACCCTCCTCACCCTTTCCTTGTCATCCCACCTGAACATTTTCTCCTTCTCATTCAGATGGGCTTTGATGTCTTTGGTGACCCAGGGTTTGTTTTTGGGGGAGTAGAGTACAGACTTTATTGGGACAAAATTGCAAACACAGAACTTGATATGGTCTGTGACACAGTCCGTTAGCCCATCCATGTCCTCACTATGAGGCTCACAGTTGGTTGTTTCAAAGCGGCCCTGTGGAACTGTACTGGGCTTCTCGGACCACCTCCTTACTTTGTTGAAGGTGATTGGTAGCCTCTGCTCCAGTGGAATATATTGTGGACGGAGGAACAGCATGGTGTGATCTGAAGTTCTAAGAGGTAGAAGGGCAGTGTATGCCTCTGTACATCAAATCAATCATCGTCTTCTCTCTTGCGTAACAGTCCACATATTGGGTGAAGGTGGGAAGTGTGCTGTGCAGGGTCACGTAGTTAAAGTCCCCTGATATGAAAACAAAGGCATCAGGGTGTTTCATGTGGAGACTTATGAGAATGATGTCACATGAGAATGATGTCACAAAAGAATGATGTCACATGAGAATGATGTCACATGCCATTACTGTTTTTGCCAAGGGAGGAAAATAAACAACAGCAACAATGGCATATGAAAATGGAGCTCCACCGCTGTGAATTTAATATCTGGTGTGCAGACACATTTCTTAATTACAATGTGGCTTGGATGACATCGCCTCGCCACCTGCATCAAAGTGATTTCTGCCCACCCACTCACAACGAAATCCTCTTATATTCACGACTCATGCAGCACATCTCAGTGAAGCACATAACACTGCACTCACAAACTCCCCCCTACTCCTCACCGATATCGCAAGCGCATCCATCCTGTTGTCGAGAAACATGCTCATGATAAGGGAAGGGGGATTCTGCTTGTATCAGCCTCTTTGTTGTTATCATGTCCTTTTTCTTCCTCAACATTTCTCTCCATCTCTGCACTGTCTTATTGTCCTTCTCCTTATGTTCAGGAATATGTCCAAAACTTCATCTTTGTTGTTTATTGCAGTACTCGCCGGCATTAGTGCCATTAGTTGTTTGCGTGTGTAAATATTGATGTGATCTTCAGTTTCAGCAGCCTTTGTGTCATTTGTATCATGTGACTGGAGCAGCCTCCATTTGGACCTACACAAACAAAAAACTCCTCAAGGTTATAAAGGGCACCAATACCAAACCAAATTGTTAGACAAAAAAAAAACCTAAACTAAAAATAAATAAAGTTTAAAAACATGGAAAGGACAATTGTGCAGTTTGGCTTATGTCTGCACAATGGTAATGGTAGAGAAGCCATGTGACTGGATGATCTGACCTGGAGAGGTGTGGTACACAGAGAAAAGGAGAAGAGCAAAGACAGTGATTTGGGCGACACTGGATCTTCGATGTTACCTGATGTAACTTGGGCACCTTTTGCACCCTGACCCACTTGGATTGATATGTCTGATAGGTATGAGTCAAGTAGACAGTCTTGGTGGCAGAGATGGAAGCAGAGAATGATGACAGAAGTAACTGACACTCCAGAAGGTCCATGGGATGTTTTATTTGGCCCCATTTCTTCTCGGCTGTCCTGAGCTTTGCCCAGTGTGTTGGAGAGCCAGGGGTGAGAAGACTGAAAGTGTGCTGGTCTGGAGTAGAGTGAATGGAAGGTGTCAAAACACGAGGCAAGCACAGAGCAGAGTATATCACAGGCTCTAACTGCATCAAAGGAGGAGAAATTCTTCTTGCATACAGATGGCAGGGTAAAAGAGCCCAATGCAAAGAGACAGTTGGGGCAGAGAGAGCAAAGAGTACGATGTAAAAGTGGTTTTGGAGGAGTTTGATCAGTGAGTGAAAGAAAAGCAGCCAATGAATGCAATGAGTAGGGTCAGTCCTGTAGAAACTGGGATTAAGGGCCTTACTCTAGGGCCCAATGGTGTGATCACTCTACCAACCAGGGATTTGAACCAGCAACCTTCTGAGTTCCAATCGGCATAGTTCCTTTTTTGGTCAGTGCATAATTCAACTGATATGCTATTTTATAGTTTTGATGTCTTTATGATTATTTTAAAATGTGGAGAATTCTAAACATAAACCTTTCTATGAGTAGGTATGTCCAAACTTTTGACTGGGACTGTATGGGATTATTTTGACAAACATTCAATTACCCAGCCTTTACAGCACATAACACCAGTCACATGTAAGCATACTGACTCAGAAACAAAAAAATCAACACAGCTAGTTTTAGAAGTATATAGGTATACAGTTATAATTTTACAAAGTAAAGGCCAGCATATGATCGGGCGACATGGCAGCATTAACTGATCACCACATTCACTTGACCTGACACCCACAAAGTGTTTTTCTTTTCTTTGGAGGGGGGATTTGTATGCAATACAGTGTGTCAGTGTCAGGGACAAGCTGCAGGAATGTATCGATGGTGACAGAGGACATTTCAAACACCTAAGATACTAAACATAACCCACTCAGTACTGTAAAATAAAAACGGGATACCTAAGATATATATCAAATATATAAATAAAGGAGTTATTTAGGGTTGCGTCGTGATATGTTCAAAATCAGGAAAAATACGCGTATCTGAAGTACACAACGAATTGCATTCCATCACAACATTCAATAATAACTCATATTTAAATAATAAAAGTGCTGCGCGTAAAACGTGTTTATAATGCACAGTGTATGTAATAAAATTACGTCACTTCGTGTTAGCGCTCTACGGTTATTACAAACAAGTCCCATCGGTAAGGGTATGAAGGCGCGTATGAAGTGGAAGAGCCGATTTTCGCCAGCCGTGGGATCAAAGTGGTACAGTCCGGAGGCCAAAGTTCGCGCGTGCGCGTTGAGTTTCCACGGTTACACTCACGAGCCCTGAAATGGCGTCGGCAGCTGGTAAGGATGGTCGAGACGGCAAAGTATTTTCTGAATGTATTATAAAATGTTGAGTATACCCGTTTGCTGTTGTTTTGACCTTGTTTTTTGTATTTTATTATTTGGACATTTTTAGAGTATATGTGTATTGGATGTACTTGTGCAATTTTTTTTTATAGAACTGGCGCCGTTTATGTATCGAATTAGCCGGGTAACGCCGACTGGGGGATGGGAGCGTGTGCTTTCTGGTTACTCCTTATTGTTTTAATAATTAGTGACTTATTTGTAATTTTACATTTATATGTGTGTATATATAACTCGAAGTCGGTCGTTATTGGCGGGTTTCTGGTTCAATCGTGCCTGGTCCCCTGGCCGACCCGTAGCGGTGCGGCGTGAGAGGCATTTTGTGGGGAACCATTATCAGGTCTTTATAGCGACGTGTCTACTTCGGGTCGCTCTCCGCGGCTTTCACGCTCTTTGTTCCACGAGTTTGTGTTTCCCCCTCAGACCACGGTCTCTAACAGCCTGTGGACGCATTCTTATTAATCTGAAGGCATCCGGTACAGATACGCGTTATCCCGCCTTCCAGCCGGGAAACCTGTTGCTGTGTTCATTGAATGAGCCGTCCCAAGGTCTGCCTTAGGGGGCAGTAACGGTCCACACCTCACTTGTGTATGCAGTACTTGGCCAGAGGAATACAATAAACTTCCACTGTCTATGGGAGTGTCTCTGGAAGGTCTGTGCTTTTGCTCGGACATCCTTTATATTGAATGCTGTCTCCAGGAGGGTTTGGCTTGTTGTATTCCGATGGCTTGTGCCAGAGTGACTGTGCATGTCAACCAAAAGTTAATCACCAGTATGAATTATCCAGCTTAGGCATCCATTCCTTGGTGATTTATTTCATTTTTAATCTGCTACTGCCTGATCCTTCTATAGGTCAGTTGGTAAAGTGGAGGGCTGTACAGGAAAGACACCAACATACAGCAGGTTCACTTGAAGGAGTTGCGTTTTTGCTGATGGTGTGTGGCTCTGTGGATTAGGGTTCTCCTGGTTAGGGTGCTGTGCCTGTAATAGAAAGGTCACTCGTTCAGATCCCCAGGTCAACAGGGTCATTTCACCATTTGGTCCTTGAGAAAAATCCATAATTTTTCAGTTGCTCTATAGACTCTGATACTACTTCAAAAAAAATGTTACTTTTTATTTTTATTGTATTGGACATTAAACAGATCCTGTTCAGTGTGTTTCTGATTGACCCTCGTGAATGGAGCTGGATATTGTCTGGAGAATTCGCCATGAGCGAGTGGACATGTTGATGACATTTGTATCATGTGACTGGAGCAAAATAAGGGATGGTGCCAAAATCATCCGACAGATTTAATGATCCGAACGAAGGCGTTGGCTGAATAGCAGACATTTTCGATGTGCTGTGTCTGACACGGACAATCTCTGGTTGTGTGTCACGTGTGAAAGGGCAATGTCCGGAGTTCATGTGTGTGAACGACTCTAGTGTGATGGCAACTCAGGCGCAGGAACTTGAGACTGAGGTCCGGCTTTTAGCGAGATGATGTTTCACAGCATCGGCCCCCCAGTAACCAGAGGTGTGACTGGAGGCTTCTAGTACGACTGAGAATGGAATTCCCTGCTTTGCACTGCATTCCTTCTGTGGTCTCTGGTCCTGTGTCCTGCCAGGCGAAGTCTTGCACATTCTGCAAAATCTCTCCCTCATTGTTTCTCTCCCCCCCCCACAGATTACAACCCTTACGGCCAGGCTGGATCTCAAGGGGGGTGAGTGCTCATAGGCCGTTTAGATCCCTGTAGAACGATCCCTATGAAGGGGGGTTCTTGTGTGTGCATGACTCTCCCATTTGTGTTCTCATAGGTACAGCTCATATGCCTCTCAGCCCCCCCAGGGTTATGGACAGGGTGCACAGGTGAGTACAGGCTGTCCTGGGCTCCCACGAGCAGAGGTCCGCTGTCGCCTTTGACCTTGTGTGTTTGTGCGGCCTGCTTTGATTAAACACAAGTGACAAATTCCAATCCTGCTTCTTAGTGTACCAGTAGAACCAGGCATCTCAAGTCAAAGTGAACTTTGTCGTCTCTGCATATACCGGTATACAGAGACAAAATGGTGAAGTTCAGGGTCCATAGTGTACACACAGTGCAAAAAAGTCATTTTTGCATAAGCAATCGGGACAGTGCAATATACAGGTAGTAGGTAATATGCCAGTAATATTAACTACCGTAAAATACAGACACATTAAATGCAGTTTTATGCGAAGGATTTGTGTGTCTAACTGAGGTGTCCAGACCATCGTGTTCAACTAACAATGCCTAAGTATACGGGGAGCATCATAAATGCATGCAGTACTTAACAATTGTAGATAATAGATTAGATTTGAGTCTACAGTACAGTAGCAGCATAGCTTGTATAACTGGTGATATGGAGATCAAAATAATCCTTTGGATAAAGTGACCGTGCATCTAGACACAGTAATCCAGTAAAATTAGGGCAGGTCTGCTGGCTGATTCCCGGGGCACTCATTGGCTTATTTCTATGTTGCAGCAGTCATATGGTCAGCAGCAGGGCTATGGGTCCTATAGTCAGCCAGCTGAAGCAGCATACTCGCAGACAGGCACCTCATCGGGCAGCTATGCCCAGCAGGGCTATGGGGCCTCTTATGGACAGCAGCCTCCAGCAGCAGGTGAGTGTTTGGTTTGATTTGCAGAAGCGCATAACCTAGTAAGACGCACGGATTTCATGCGAGTGCCTGGTTTGTGCTCTTCCAGGAGGCTACGGCTCCAGCTCTGCTGCCTCACAGGGCTACAGCCAGCCCAGCCAAGGATATGGGTCCAACGGATATGAGGGGAATTCGGGGGGGTCCGCTGCCGCATCTTCCCAGGCTGGCTATGGTGGTCAAGGGTACGGCGCACAGTCATCCTATGCTGGCTATGGCCAGCAGCCTGGCTCAGCAGCGCCCCCTAGGTAATTGTTCATACCCGAATTGTGTGATCCTTGAAATTATCAAGGGACTAATAAATGTGTGAACAATCTGAAGCAGAGTTGCTGACGGCTCCTCCTTCGGATGATGCCATGGATCTGCTGACCTGAGTGCTGGAATCTCTTCCAGGGTTCAGGAGGTGAACAAGGGTTCTGACATGCCCCCTGCGCCTTCCAACTGCGCCCCCTATGGCCAGGGCTATAGCCAGAACAGCTACAGCTATTCCCAGGTGTCTGGCTCTTATCCTTCACAGTCTGGGAGCAGCCAGACATCCTACCCTCCTTCCAGGTATGTATCACTAGTTGCTCTGACCTTTAGGTGAAGGACAAACTGTCCTTTTTTGTCTTACAGAGCGAGGGTGCTCTGTTCAGAGAAACTGCCTTCTCTCTCGCTGGCCTAGCAGTACTAGGGGCAGCATGTGGCTCAGTGGGCTAAGCCTGTGTACCATAATCACAAGGTCACAGGTTCGAACCCAGCCTCAGCATGTCTGCGGGTCCTTGAGCAAGACCCTCAACCCCCAGCTCCCTGGGCGCCCCAACAGGTGGC